>CAOLHI010001222.1:0-287500 GCA_948474755.1 Ctenosaura bakeri | reverse complement strand
TTGTTCCTGTGTGCCTTCAAGTTATTTCCAAGTTATGGCAACTCTAAGGTGAACTGATCATGAGGTTTTCTGGGGCTGAGTGTGTGATGCATCCCAGGTTACCCAACGAGTTTTCATGGCTGAGTGGGAAACTGAATCTTGATCTCCAGGGTTGTAGTCCAACACACTATATATTATCAAATGATACTTATATTTGTATAAATTTGTTTAATTGAATTGTGTGGTTGATTTTGATATTCAGAGGACTTGGATGATTCCGTTCATGTCTCCCCATCCCCCCACCGTTGCCTGTTTATGTTAAATCCAGTAAAAATAAATGGACAAAAAAGAAGAAAACAGCAAGGTGGAAATAATATCATTATTGTCTGCAAACTTTTTTAACTTCCAAGGATCCCTACCAGCACAGATCTATATGTGGAAGAAATCCTGAACAACAACTATGGAAAATCCAATCCATGTATAAGAAAGTTACTAGGTCTCAAGGTGTGAACTAAAGTCTCAGGGAATGCTGTGCAGTTCTCTAAGTTTCTGGACAGGGATATAAATCTCAGGGTGAGTGGCACTGGAAGATGAGAATGCTTTGTTTTGTTTTGTTTGGTGATGGTTTTAAAGCCTAGTCATTAATTTCCATTCATTTCCACTGGACACACTATTTCAGTACAAAGGTGTTTGTGTGCGCAAGATCATTGCATCCAAAAACTAGGAGTGACAGGATGGAACTGGGGAGAGAGAAGGGACTTCATGCCCTTTGGACCTATTCTGCTGTTTGGAGCAAAGCAGTGAGTAGAGGGTCAGTGCTGTGATTTGTTGTACAAGCACTGACAGCAGTGGGACTGGGCGGGGGGGAGAGGGAATACCCCCAAGGATTAGTGGTGAGCCTTCCACAAACCCCAGCAGTAGCATAGCACCTGGAAAAACTTTCCACATTTCATGTGTATTGTAAGTATATCCATGTGGGTTGAGAGCCCTAGCAGGAATGTAAGCAACTATCGCAGGTACTGGACACATTCTGTGACTAGCACAGTTTTTAAAAATACTATTTTTAAAATATTACATTTTGCTGTTGCTCTCGGTTGCCATAATACTGGTTAGCTGGGTCGTATCCAAATTCTGGGTTCATTTGCTCAGATCGTCCTTAAGCCTATTTTCATAATTAGATGATCCAGAAGAAGTTCCAGCCCACCTCCCATTCCTGGCTTACCCCCACCTCTGTGACATCACATGGACCCACCCATATGACATGACAAAGGCCTGCCCCATGTCATTACAAGGCCCTGGTCTTAAATTTTGGCCCCAAAATCTCAAGGAAAGGAATGCAGTGGATAGTTATCATTATATTGCTTAATAAGTAGGTGGCATTAAGTTTAATTGTATGTGGGTGGAATATGACACTTCCTGTTCCTATTTTGTCCTTATAGGAGAAAGGCAGTGCCATTCTTCTCTGGCCTCCTCACTGGGGATGTTCTCTAAGCCTTCCAAAACATGTGGAATGTGGCAGGGGATTGTGGGTCATGGCCTCCTACTTCATGTCTAGACCAACCTTCCCCAGTCTATTACCCTCCAGGTGCGTTTGAGTTTTGGTCCTTCCAAACCACACAATTGTAGCACTAAGGTTCCACTTTAACTACCATGGCAATACCCTATGGAGTCCTGGGATTTGCAGTGTATGGAGAGCATGACCCTGGGCAAGTCATGCTGTCTCAGTCTTAGAGGAAGGCAATGACAAACCTCTTCTGAACAAATCTTGCCAAGAAAAACCCATGATAGCTTTGTCTGAGGGTTGCCATAAGGTGGAAACAACCTGAAGGCACACAACAACATTTAGAATTCTCAGCCAGAGTGCTCCACAAGATTCCATAGGAGGGAACTACAACAGTTGGGAATAATAGCATTATAATTCTGTAGTGTGAAAGGCTCCCAGAGAGTGCAGATGTTAGGAGGATTGCTAGAAGACAGCAAGATCTAGGAAGGCAGTGAAAATAACAGAGAAAAAGGAGAAAACTCCTGACAGATCAAGAACAGGGTTGCACTATAACTGTATAGTGTAAAAGTGCCCTTTGTCTCCCATCTCGTCCAGCCAGTGAAGCCAAGGGCTGGTTTGACTGGGGTTATAGGAGTTGTAGACCAACACTTGTTATGGGTGCTAGGTTGAGAGTGGTTCAAGGCTGTCCCAAAGCATTGTGTTGCCTGAGAAGAAGGACAAAATTGCAACCCATAAATAAATCTTAATTGAAGATAAGGGACTATCCCTTACCATACCAGTGGTCAGCTAAGAAGATGAGACAGAGCTGCTCACACAGCCCTATCCTCCAAGAAAATGGAACGGCTGGACAGATTAGGGGAAACAGACAGGATCTGGCAGCTGCCTATGCTCATCCTAAACCATCTGCCACCTGAGGTGGCTGCCTCGTTCTGCCTAATGGACATGCAATCCCTGGGCAGGTCAGTTCAGATCTTTGGGCCCTCCCCATTATACTGCATGGATCAAGACAGAACAAACTGGGGCACACTCAAACAACACTCTTTTGCAGTTGCACAAAGAAGGGAGGGGATGATTAGCAGGGCCAAGGCATCCCTCAAGAAACATAGAATCATAGAGTTGGAAGAGACCCCAGCGGCCATCGAGTCCAACCTCCTGCTATGCAGGAACACACATCAAAGCATTCCCAACAGATGGCCATCCAGCCTCTGTTTAAAAACCTCCAAAGAAAGAGACTCCACCACACTCCGAGGCAGCAGATTCTACTGCCGGACAGCTCTGACAATCAGGAAGTTCCTCCTCAGGTTCAGGTGGAATGCCCTTTCTTGCAGCTTGAATCCATTGCTCCTTGTCCTATCTCTGGAGCAGCGGAAAATAAGCCTGCTTCTTCTTTGACATGACATCCCTTCAAATATTTAAACATGGCTATCATGTCCCCTCTTAACCTTCTCTTCATGCAGCCTCTTTGCTTTTCTCATGGAGGTGCTGCATATAAGATTCTGCAGAGCTCCAGAATTCCACAGAGCATATTAAACAGCAGTTCAGCAAACACTTCTGCAGTCTTGAGAAGTGTTCTCAGAGTATGAAAACATGTCCCATGAATTAGCTGCATCTCATTTCTGTCATCTGTTTCTATATCAGTTTCTCCCTCATTTGTCAATATAGCTGTAACACCTTACTTGGCCATGCAGTGAAAACCAAGATAATGAGAAAATATATATAATGATAATGACTAGATAATAAGCACAAACTAATAAAAGTGTATGTGCAAGCACAAGTATGAATATTTGGTGGGGTTGGCTGTGAGCAACAATGGATTGGAATGCCAAGAAGCTGTTGGGAAAGGAAGGGCATTTATAGTGGTAGGGACTTAAGAGGAAGAACTCTTGTATAATGTATACTGTAACTCTTGTATACTGTAGGTACTGTATCATCTTGTACACTGGAGAACTCTTGTATACTGTAGAAGAACTCTTGTATACTGTAACTCTTGTATACTGTATACTGTAGAAAAGGCCATACATCTACAGTAGTGGTTCTCAATCTTTGATCCTCTGGATGGTTTGGGCATCAATGTCCAGAAACTCTGTCCAGCATAATCAACTTGAGAGCTGAAGTCCAGAATATCTGGAGGACTAAAGCTTGAGGATTTAGACATATGCCCCTTTGCACCTAATAAATATCACAGTGGAAGTGAAGCTCAGAAGCACCATGGATTACCAACCTGGCAGTGATGCTGCTTCTCACCACACCGTGATCTTGAGTATGGAGCTGTGTTGCTTTCAGTGCCTCTGCCTATCTGGGTTGCTGCCAGTTCCATCACTTGTTGCTGCCCAACCCTAGCCATAATCTACCACAGGTAAGCATTAGAGAGACTACAAGAGTGGCATGAAGGTGCACCAGAGGACAGCTTGCCCAGTGCCCTGCCAAACTTGGCATAAACCCCAATTAACTGGCTTCTAGTGGAATAAGCTAGGGATATAACTGACATCCTACCCCATCCACACAAAATGCAGGAGGGGAATTGAATTACAGCTCCCAGAATTTTCAGCCAAGAGTAAAGTTGACTGGAGGATTCTGGGAACTGCATCCAAAGCATTTTCACACATTGCCCCACATGCATTTTCACTTTTAATTCATTGCCATATCCCAAACTTCTTCAGTTTTGGGGGTTGCTCCATTTATGAGAATGTGATTGTTGGTTCTCTGAAAATTAAGAGCTTTTTTTCAGAGTGTATTCACCTTTTGGATTTATTTACTATTGTCTACTTTTCTCTTAAAACAATAGCATGAGATGAACCTTTAGTCTTATTGCTCTGTGACAGCCCAGACTTTGGAATTTTTGAACTGGAATACACCCAAGGCAAATGATAACCTGAATTCTAAATTGCTATTTGCAACTATAGTAGACCTATTGAATAAGTGACATTTACTCATATGCTGACTTGCTATTCAACAATTGACTCAGTGGGTCTACTCTAATTGGGACTAACCAATACGATTCAGGCCCATGTTTCCTTCTTCTGGAGGGGTGATTTAGAAGGAGATCCTTTCCTTCCACATCCACCGTTAACAGATGTGCTCTTCAAAAGGAGTACATGTTACTGTTTTCATCATTACGTACTTTCTGCTTCTGTTCTAAACAGATGCAGAGATAAAAGCAACACTATAATGAGACAAAGTAGTGGTTTGTGTGAATCTATCTCCACTCAGGATATAAGGCGAGTCACACACATTAGAGTCATCTGAAGGATTTTTATCTGATTAAGAGCTTGCTTAACAGTGCAGTCTGTACTGGAGAAATAAGTCTCATTGTGTTCAGTAGGACCGCATTCCTGATGAGTGGCATGGGGAGGTTGACCTTCCAGATGTTATTGGACTGCAGCTCCCATAATCCCTCACTTTTGCTTATGCCAACTATGGCTGCTGAGAGTTGCCATCCGTATTCAGTAATGTCTGGGCATCTAGAGTTGCCCATCCCTGCAAGTACAGACTAAAATAAAATAAATGTGCATGTTACTAACATTTCATGAGAAGTGTCATTCTAGATTCCTTCAGGAAACAGGCTAGCTATGTATCCTCCTTTACAGAAGACAATCTTCTGTCTGAAAGCAGCCCCAGGCCATTTCCGCACTAGATGGTTATAGAGCTATTATTCCACTTGCAACATCCTATGGAATCTTGGGGTTTGCAGTTTTGGGAGGGGCCCACTGGCCCCTCCCGAAACTGCAAATTCCAGGATTCCATAAGACATTGCAAGCGGAATAATAGTGCTATAACAGCCTAGTGCAGAAATGGCCCCTGTTTGAAGGGCTGTTCTGTTTCCACCCAGTTTCAAGAAACAGAACCACTAGAAGAAAGGGCAGGGAAGGTCTCCCTTCACATTTAGCACCTGGACAGCACACTGAGCAACAAATACACAGGTTACCTGTTCACATTCTTTCCTACTAGAATAAGATGTATTACTCATTTATTTAAATGATAGCAATTATTTCCACATTTTCCTCTACATACTTCTGCTAGCATATGAAAGTTGTATGCAAATCTGTCCCTTACTTTGTCCTCAATGTTTGGTGACCTATTTCTTCTTTTAGAGGTGGCCACTCCCTCAGGAAGTATAAGACAAATTAACAATTTAACAGAAAATTGACCACTGATGAATGGGGGGAAAGGCCATTGCTTTTCTTTACACTTCCTAGCACCAGGACCAATATGAGTGTCAAAAGATAAAACATGCCTTTAATTTGAGGACCCACAGATTAAAATGCTCTTCACTGGCTTATATCCGCTGATTTGGGAGCAAGCCTCAATTGCATGGGACCAATTTCTGAGTAAAGATGTGCTGGACTGCACTACATGACCTCGTCCACCCATGAGCTTATCAGTTACAACTTTCTTAAGGTGAAACATTTCTCAACATTATGAACGCATTTGTTCCACCTGCAGCTGCACAGCTACTGAAGTCTTTGGCACCAATGTCATTCCAGCCTTCGGATGGACAAGAAATCCCATGTACAAGGAACATGTACAAGAAACTATCTGTGAAAAGGATGAGCCTAGCCAAGTTTCTTTTTTTGGATGACAGCTCCCAGAATCTTATAAAACAATATTATTTCTAGTATTATTCTGTACTTAATTACATTGTTTGATATTAGATATATTGTATTGTCTATCAACTCCCAGAATTTCCCAGTTTTCTCCGACTCAACTAACCATCTATTTTGGTTCATCGTTGTTCCTTCAATTTTGCTCCCTGACTCAACTGTTGTCAGGCCCAAGAACCTGTAACATCTCCCTCCTCCAGCCCTTCTCCTCTTAAATATCTGTTCCTCTGCAACACCCACCAAAATGATCTCAAGGGCTCACAGGCAGAATTCTCCATCTGAGTTCTCATAAGAAAGAACAGGCATCAAGGAGATCTCTGACAAGGAAAGAGCACACAGAGACACTCCGATTCCCATTTTTTCTTTGCCACAACATGTCTCTCAAACTATTCTCAACAGCTCAGGATTGGACAAGGTGGCACACCTGTTGTGGTGCCAGGCTTCGCAAACCTGTTCCCACACGTACCTGTCGGCCAAAGATTCTGATGCTACGATATCTGTCCCTTCTGCTGGAATGCCATCCCCTGAATCCAGCTCATCGGTTTGGTTTGGGTCCTCTCCCTCCTCTTTCCTTATCTCTGATTCCCACTGCAGAGCTGCTGTTGTTGCTGCTGCTGCTGGATTCACAGTGTCAGGAGGGAGTATCTGCCTGCACACCTTACCAGTTCCCACCCCATGCAGCCCTGTGCAGTTTTGGAATTCCTTGCGTGCTGACAGTTGAGGATCCGGTTCGGCCAGTTTCAGGTGACGTTCCTCCTCTATTTCCTCTAACTCAGCAACCCCCAGAGAAAGTGTTCCCTTCCCACATGGGTGGATGGGCAGGGCTGTCTGACCGCAGCTGGCTGTGGGTTCTGCTTCAGCCATTCCACCCTCTTTGTCCTCCTCCTCCTGTTCCTTGGCCAGTGTGATTCTTATCTCATAGCGGATCTTTGTCCCCTTCCTGGCCAGGTTAGTTTGAAGAGCTGCTGCTGCCTTCAGAGGCCGTTCTGTGTGTGAACTTGCTGTGGCTGTCACAGTTTCCTCTGCCCCATTGGCCAGCTCAGAGATTGACTCTCCAAGACCACTGCTGAAGCCCAGGTTCTCTGGTTCTCCAGCAACAGTGATGTGGCAAGGCCCTAAGGATAAATACCCACTGAACGCACTTTCAGCCCACTCTGAAAGAGGCTTTGGGGCTTTGTTGGTTTCTTCCAGCACTGATGGAAGCTTGAGGACTTCTTTCATTTCAGGAGCCACCGAACAGGACAGAGAAGAATTACTGAGGGAGAAGGACCCTTCCCAAGAGCTCCCATCTCCCCAGCAGAGCAAGGAGTCAAAGGATGTGGATGGTACCGGGGTGGTCCTTACAGAATCAATTTCACTAGGCTGAGATGAAGGCCTGGGTCTCTCCTGCTTTATAGTGTCATTCACAGCAAGGCCAGAGTCAGACCTCTCCCTCATATCTACATCACTCCCAACTGCTGGTCTCTGAAGCCGTCCCAGTGGCCACGGACCACTTGTCAAGTGGCCGGGAATTTGAAGACGGTGGTGCCTTTGCTTGCGCCAAGTGACGCCTCCGAACTTACGCAGAAAGCCATTGGTCCAGAGATTGGGCTCAGAGTAGCTGAGCGCATGAGCCTGCAGGATGAAATGGGAAGCTGTGAGAAAACTGACAATATAATCAGAAAAGGGGGAATTAGAGCCTCTTGTCTGTGCTAGCACAGGCGCTGGCCTATTCATTATAACTTCTTTGTTACATTTTTATGCTGCCTTTCCACTAACAATGACAAAAAGACCAACAATCAACCAGAAACAGCAATCAACAGACAATCAAAACAAATGTAAACTTTAAAAAAAAATCTAAAATTAAAAATAGATGCACAGATTGAAAAGATGCATATTCATTCTAGGGATACTACATTTCAGGGCCCAGCCCCGACTCTCCAGTTGTCTTTTCTTTCTTTCCTTTTTCTAAATTTACTGAGAATTTTCAAAAGGCATACAAACAAAACAAAGAAAAAATAGTAAATTGCAGCAACAAACAGAGAAGAAAAACAAACAAAGAAAGGGTATAAAGAAAAGAAAATGCTAAATAATAAATACTAAAGATAACTAAAGGTAATAAGAATATTAAGAAAATAGAAATGCACATTGGTTTCCAGTTTTTCTAATGCAGATTATAGATAACTCTATAAAATAACTTCTCTAACTACAAATACCATTCAAATGCTTCAAATGCTACTTTTCCAAATATACTGTTGAAACCTACAATCAACACATTGTACTCCTTTTCCTGCAAAAACCTATCAAAGGTTTCCTGACTTTCAAAAAAGTCACTACTGATTTTTTTCTCTCTTAACAATATCATCAATTTATCCATTCCAGCTAAGTCCAACAATTTTATCAGCCAGTCCTCTCTCATTGGAATATCTGTGTTCTTCTACTTCTCTGTATATAGTAGTCATGCTGCAGTGGCCATGTAACCTATATCTTGCCATACTTCTTCCCTAGTTGATCTTCTACTAATCCCAACAAATACAACTCCAGCCTCAATTGAACATAAACTTTCAGCACTTCATACACCATAGTAAGTATTTGATTCCTAAATTTCCTGGCCTTTTCACAAGTCCACTATATATAGTAAAAAGAGTCCACTTGCTGTTCACATTTCCAACATCTGCTAGAAACATCTTTATGCATTTTGACCAATTTTTCTGGTGTCAAATACCAACACATCATCTTGTAAACATTCAGTAAATATCTAATTCCTTTCAACCAAATTTTCTCCCATTGTTCCAACTGTATATTTTGACCCACATGTGGGTCCACTTTACCATACAGTCCTTCTTCCATCTCCAGTTTTAACAAAAGTTTTGGGGATTCAGCTCCAGGCCAGAGGAAAGGGTTGTATGCTAATCTCCAGCTTGACTAGGAGAGATGCAGTTTGCTATAATCTGCAAGGATTAACTGAGATGTTGTTGCAACTTGCAGTTTCTTCTGGGGGATCTACATAATTAGTTAGCTTCCTCCTTCCTTCCCAGCTAGTGGTGTCAGGTCTCACCCTCCGTTCTGCTCTGCATCTACCTTCTGCCTAGAAGCCAGTAGGTTACATTAAACTGTTCTTATCCCAGCTCTCTAAAGAGGTGAAAAAGAGCAATCCCTTCATTTCACTTTAAGATTTCTGTCTTAATTTCCAAACAGGATCATACATTATATGTGTATGTGCATCCCCTTGTTTGTATTTGAATAACAAGCTGTGAGCAAATGTGTAAGTACTTATCACCAGAGGCTGTCTCTAGGTTTTGGGCCAGATACCTGGGACAATCCTGAACTAGTAATCCTAATATCTAAAAGGAGCAAGATCAGGATCACAATTCAGAGGAAGGTGTGTTCCATAATCTGGAAAAATCCTCCCTCCAGCCCATCTAACTGCCTTCTGCAAGTGATGGTTTTCTTACGAGAGGTTGTCCTGAAAGACTTAGTATCCACTCAGGTTTATAACAAGTCAGATGAGGTGATATGACAAGTCAGATGAGGTTAAACACCGAGGTCACAGGCCATTCAGGGCTTTAAAAGGAGTGATTCTCAACCAGTGGGGCATCCCTTCCAACCAAAGAAGGCCTGTTTAGATTTTGGAGAGAGGAATGTGTAACCTGAAAATACATATTCAATATTATAACTTTTCTTCTTCGAAAATGGGGGAAGTACTCCTGTTCCTATTACTATGCAACCTATAGCCCCTCTAGATGGGACCAATGTGTCAGGAAGGTGTGGTATTTGGCACTGTGGTTCTCAGTTTGTTCATTTGTTTTTTAAAAATATCTAAACAACATTTCTGCTGTCCAAGACTGTCTTCTAGCAATGCCTGGTACCAGCTGTTACATCTTATTTCCACTGTATTTCCGCCTTTAATTCAAAAACCTATCAAAACCAAACCAAAAAGTTTTCTCCTTTTTTAGAATTTCAGTCTTAAAGTTATGAGTCAGTGTAGTGGTTTGAGCATTGCACTACAACTCTGGGGACCAAAGTTCAAATCCTTGCTTGGCCATAGAAACCCACTGGGAGAGCTTGGGCAAGTCACACTCTCTCAACCTTAGAGGAAGGCAAAGGCAAACCCCCTCTGAATAAATCTGGTCAAGAAAGCCATGTGACAGATTCACCTGAGGGTCACCATAAGTTAGAAATGACTTGAAGGCACACGACAACTTATAGTGCATCAGTGAGATGGTAATTTTGAACAGTAGCAATATTAACTCGGAGGGGAAAAAATAAAAAATTCAGAGGAGAAAATTTATCCTTCAAATCATAAGACCACCACTGTAAAACACACCCCATTTTTAAAAAGCCTGTGGTATAACCCAAATGCAGATCCAATGAATTGCTACAAACAGCTCCTCAAAAGGATGGAACAAGTAGACATGGAGATGACAATGACTAGCAAAACCCAAGGAGATGTGTGACAAGAACTCACACTTCTTTAGATCTATCTGGAAAAGACCTTATTCCCTCATCCTATGATGAAATGGCTGCAGCCTTTGAACTAGGGAACCTTTCTGCACTACACTGTTATAGTGCTATTATTCCACTTTCATCATCCTATGGAATCCTGGGATCCGAAGTTTAGGGAGGGGCCTTTAGAATTCTCAGCCAGAGAGCTCTTCGGCCTCAGTAAACTACAAACCCCAGAATTCCAAAGGGTGTTGAAAGTGGAATAAGAGCACCATAACAGTGTAGTGTAGAAAGGCTCTACGTTGTAATGTACAGCTTATTGTGACCAGTTGAGCACCCCTTGAAGTTTCTCCCCCAAATCTCCCACACCCTTTATCTTCTCAGTGATGGTGACAGATGAAATATAGGAAGGTCATCATCACCCGCTCATCTCTCCCAATTCCTCTTCAAATATTTCAAATTTCAAACAAAATGATAGAGGGAGGCAAGTTTGAACTGGGACAAGAGATAGTTGTATTTCTGAAAAGGGGGCACAGGTTGTAAAACATGTTGTGAAACACTGCTTCAAAGGTTAAAATTAACTCTCTGAGTTGGATCCAGAAAGCAGTTACAGCCATAGAAGACAGAAACGAACAGGGTGGTGGAGGATGCTGTCTTATCTCTGGAGTTGAAGTATGATTTAACTGCCAGGTTTATTGCCTTCTGTCCATAAGGACACAGAGAAGTACCATATTGTCCTTTGGCTCAAGCAGTAAAAGGTTTGGGGCTTACCCTTAAGCTTGGTCATCCAACTGCAAAACTGTCACTCCATGTGTGCAATTTTCCTATGCAGAAAGGAATTCCATGCAGGAAGTAATATACTATTTGGGCATAAATCACCCCATATGCACATGGAGGGTGGAAGTGGGCCCTGCACGTGTGCAGTGGTTGAAGAGGGCTCTTTACACATTTGTTGCTTTCAGTCTACCAAATAAATCCACAATAACTAGCTTGTAAAATCTTTTACTGGCCTTCCTCCTGACCTATACCACTATAAGACGAGTGTGAAAGGGGACCGAAGAAGCCCAGCTTTTCCAAAACGTCCTTTCTAGAACGACCTGCAAGCAGTCCTTAGACACAGTAGTGAACAAGGCTGTTCATGCAGCCGTCTATATGTTAATTGGTACATGAGTGTGCGCCACAGTGTTCAGGATTCTTCCAACTGCTCTTTTTCTGCCTGTTTTCCCATTCCTGCTCCGAACAGTCCATCAGCATCAGAAAAGTTACCTCTTCTGACCACACCTCCCAGAATTCCCAAGCCAATATGCTGGCTTGGAAATTAGGGTAGTTGTTGCTCAAAAATGTAACTTCCAAGCTGTTGCTAACTGGCCCCACATCCAGCACAGTTTGATGGTGCTGAGATGGTCCAAAATAATAATAATAATAAAAAAATTAATGGGGGTAGTTAGGCTATTGGTGACTTACGTGGGCTACACTAGCATCAGTACTTATCGGCTGCATCCCCCTTGTGCAGTGCTTCTTCCCAGGCTAAGGAATGGCGGCTGGATAGCACCTGGCCATAGCTCTGCCCTGCTTTTCAACAGCTACTGATAGTAACAGAGGATGCACCAAGACAGCTTCCTTGCACAATCTCATCACCTAACTTGTAGCCGTTTCCCCTCCAGTTGCATAGGGACAGGGGGGCGATGGGGGTGGTTCGCTCCCAACAGCAATGTTTTTGGTGCATCCCGGCTTGTAGCCATGACCCTGCACACTGCAGCCATGCCCCCCCACACCATGCCTACACCCCCCATGCACTGAGGCCACTCCCCCACACACTGTGACCACACCCCTGTGCCATAGCCCCACCCCCTCCACCTCCCCTCCACACACTCCAAGCTCTGCCACTGTTTCCTCCTGGACCTCCAGTGTAAATACAGTGATCCCTTCACTTTTGCAAGGGTTCAGGGCACAGAATAACTGCCCTTCCCATTCCCTTTTGGGCTCTCACCTTGCATTCTGTTGCCTTTTTTCCCCCTGACAAACATGCCTTCCTTCTCTGCTCCCCATCAAAAGGCAAGGGAATGGGAAGGGTAGCACCAGAGCTGGAAAAGGCATGCATGCATGCACCTTCCCCGCCCCCATTCTTTTGCTTTTTGCCTTGGTGTGTATTCTCTGTGCCTAGGCAAAAGGCAAGGGAATGGGAGGGGGAATCACTGCTTATAGAGAAAGAAGGTGTGTGCATGCCTTCCCTGCACCCATCCTTTGCCTTTTGCCTTAGTGCACGTTATCCACACCGGGGCCAAACACAAGGGAATGGGAGGGAAGCACCAGAGGCAGAGAAGTATGCTGCACACATGCCTTCCCCCTGCTTTCCCTTGCCTTTTGCCCAGGCATGCTTTGCCTTCCTTCTCCACACTTGGCAAAATACAAGGGAATGAGAGGAGGAGAATGCAGTGGAGGAAGGCATGTGCATGCTTCATGAATAATCAAATGTGGAGGGAGGACTGTATGCTGGTGAAGATTTATGCTCTGCCAGCATCAAAAACAATCTTGGCCACTGTTTCTAAGCTCTGCTGTGCTCTACTCTCCTCTCTCTTTCACGCTCACACGTTCACAACTCCATCCATTCCACACACTCTCTCACCACTCACTCTCCTTTCATTCACTCTGAAGTTTATAAATTTATCTATCAAGAAAGCATTAAAATCAATTCAAACTTGAGGACTTTGGACATGACTTTAAAACAAAACTAGTGAGCAACTCTCAGGAGAGGATTTTAAAGTGCAAAGTTAAGGCCGATGTCTCTTGGCTATGGCATATTTTTCTGGGACATTGCAACTTACTGGTCATTACAAGATGATTGTATGTCCATAAAATGAAATACTCCTCCCTCATCCTAATTAGTTAATTACATCCCTCACTCTCCATGCAGACAAGTAGCACATCAGGGCAAAGGAATCCACTCAGTTGTTTCCATGACATACAACTTGTTTGTAGTGATGGTTTTATGTGAAGAAGCAATTGCGTATTTAATCGCCTGCAGTCAGAAGAGGAAAGATTTTGGGGATCTTGATCTGTATGAATTCTAGCACAGGAAACCCTAGGTTTAATCTGAGAAACCTCAAAATCCTGCAAGCAAAATAGTGATAAAATATATTCAGCTTTTGAAAATGAGCTTGCTGATTAGCATGTCACTTGGATATTCACAAGTTGCACTTTCTTTCAAAAATGTATTTGGTGATGGGAAGAGAAAGACAAGTGAGTCAACTTGTAGATTTAAATGATGCAATTAATTGTATAGATGGCTTGTTTATATCTGCATAGGGATAATATTCTATTAAAATTTTGTATTCTGACTTATATTTTATATAAGTTACCTTAGAAGGATTTTTTTTATTTGCCCGGAAAGACAGCTTAGAAATCTTAAACAGCATCACTGTCACTAGGAATGCAGGAAGCAGAAAAAACCTGGAAGATACGACATAGATGCCCTCCCCTTCTATAGCATTTAACAGATACATTGCTGGCATCTTTTCAAAAGTTTTTGGTCACTATAGTAAGGAACAGTCACTTAGCACTAGGTTTTAAATTTTAAAGTTAAAGTTTTCCCAGTAAACCATGGAAAACTGGTTTGTACTGCAATCCCCCAAAGTCGTGGTTGCAGGATTCGGGAAGTTGCAATCCAAAAAACCCTAATTTTTTCCAGAAATTCAACAAGTGCTGCAAACTCTACCAGTGTCAGGTCTTCTACTTGAAAAATGTTTCCCAGGCACGTCCTGTCACTATGCGGTAGAGTTTTGCCTATTTGTAGTAACAGCAATTTGACATGTTGATGCAGTGTGATTTTCATGCTGGTTTATGTAACCCCACTCTCCCCCCCTCCACATGCCAGATAGTAGGTGGTTTCACTTGCCACAGCAGTTGAACCGTGCTGGAATACGAGCCCTGCCTTCCCTTGAGGCACAGCTCCAGCGGCTGCAGAAAAACAGCCCAAGGGTGCTCCACCCAGCGGAGCTGCTGAGGAAGCAGAAAATTGTTAGATAATAACCAGCCAAGCGTGCAGATTCCACACACACCTTTATAGAGATTGCAGCAGCCACCCAAACCAGCCTCCACCTCCATCTTGGCAAAGTAAGTGGCTGGCTTCTAGAGATGGCTGCAACTGAAACAGGGGTGACTCACCTCTGTGATCTTTGAAGGAAGAGGCTAAGGCCTAACTCGCCTACTCAAGGAAGCAGTCGCCTTAATTCAGAACTCTGAAAAGTTACTTTTTTTGGACTACCTCTCCATCCCCTCCAGCTGTCCTGATTTGGCAAGGACAGCTCTGATTAATCCTCTGTCATCCCACTTTTTCCAACTGCTTTTAAAATGTCCCAGTTTCTCTCTCCTGTTTCCACTTTCTCCCTTTGTCCTCAGCTTACTTTAATTGCTGCAAACTGAGTTCAAATTGCAAAAGTATATGTACTCAGTTACTCAACAGGGAGGAGAGGAGGGAGGGGAATCCTGCCCTTCCCAGCCGGCTCAGGCAAAAGCAAATGGCTGCAGCATCCCCTACCTTGTGTGTTTTTGCTCAATACTGTAAGAAATTTTACTATCTTGACTGCACTCTGATGTTGCTTGGCCATATGCACCCCAGTTTTCATCTGTGAAATGTTGGAGCATATGCCCCTTCCAGACTTCTGGGAGTGACAGTCCAAGAAGCAAAACAAAACAAACAAACAGAAGCCCAAAACTTTTCGCCATTGCTAAGTGGCCTCCTGTTCCAACACCGTGTACCTAGTAGGAGGCCTGGTCCCCAAACCCATATCTCCCAACATCCTCCCATGCTTCAGTCTTGTCATTTGTGGTATTAAAACCTATGGCAAGGATTGACTGGAATGCCTTCCAGTCACAGAGAGTGTTCTTGACCACCATTGGCTGAGAGGTTTAAATACTACAGAGGGATGAATCAGGTAGAAGAACCTGGAAAAGAAAGGGTGGATGAAGCTTCAGCTGAGCGAAATAGTAGGGCTGGCCACAACATTAGGCAGAGCAAGGCAACCATCTCATACAGATGGAAGGAGGCAGACTTCTGGCTTTTCCCTTTGTTAGAGATCAAAGTTATGCAGCCACACAACCTGTCTGGGACCCCAACAACTACTCTGCAACATTAGGTCAATGATAGGAACTATTTGATAAAAATCAGTTACGTTAGGAATTAAGTTAGAAGTTGGCTAATGAAAACAGGCAACTTAAATTGATTTTTTAAAACTGAAGTTAATGACTTAATCTGGAATTCCAGTATAGACATTTCTCCAGAATTAAGTTATTAATTAATTACATGAGGGACCATGCTTAAGAGCCAACATGTTTTATATTATTCAGCCAGATCTTTAACCAAAGCACAGTTCTCATTTTTTTTTTTTGCAAAACTACATTTTTTTAAAAGTATACCCTCAGGGTTGGGGAAGTACAGCATTTAAGTCTAAGATCTAGTTAAGAAATCATAGATGAACAAAATCATAAAGTCACAAGATCCAGTGAAGAAATTATAAATGAACTAAGTTATAAAGTCACAAGATCCATTTAGGAAGTAATAAATACATGTGTGCCTAATTACAAATTTAATGAACAGATAGCTGAAAAATTCATGCTAATGCTATAGGAATTCTTGGTCAACAGCCTTGATGCTGGCATAAGTAGACAACCTACCCCCTTCCTGCTCTCTTTACTTACGAAACTAAAGCTGGGCACCGTCCACCAAGGCCATTTAGTGGGGCGGTCAGGCAATGGCTGTGTTCAGAGCCAGCAATGGGTGTGGGTTGATGCATCTTACTGCCGCCTGGAAGTCTAGAAGGGGGCCTATGGCCTGACTACATTGCACCTGTCTTTCTCTTTGTGATAACAAAGGATGGAAGTCTTCCTCTCTCCAACTGAACAAGGCTCCTGGCCGCTCCGAGCCCCAAATACCGTCCCCCCACTTCCTCCCTGCCTGCTGTACCAAATGGCCACCTCACTCTGCCCCTGCCTGCTTCTCAAATCCTAGCCACCAGGGATAGTGTAGTTACACTCACTAGGAAGTCCCCAGGACAGCAGATCTCAGGAGTCTCTTCCTGGCCCACAGAGGGAGAGAGGGGAGGAAAGGAAAAGAACCCCTTCCTCAGATTTCTCCTCTTTATCCATAGCTGCCAGTTCCTTTCTTGCTCAGTCCAAAGCCCTCAACCCTGGCCCAGAGGCATTTCCTTGGCCAGACAACGTGTCTATGTATGGTCATCTACCAGTGGACCTCATCCATCACAAAGATCTGCTGCTGGTGAACAACTGAGGACCTAGATAGGGGAGGGAATACACAAACCAGAACACAGAGTGGCTTTCATCAGTCCTGGCTGTGTTCCTGAAGCCAGAGGCACAGGCATGCCTGCATCTTTGTGCATCCAACTACAGGAACACAGTCAGGTGTTGCCTGGCCAACCTCATTTTCCTCAGCAATGGGGGACAAGCCCAGGAAGTGAGAAGGTAGGTGGTGAGAATGAGGACTCATTGCAGATGACCAAACAAAGCAATGACCAAACAAGGATGGAACAAAGGCACACTCTGGAATTATACACAACGTATCACCAAGAGGATTCCAGTCTTTGCTTATTTTAATACATTGTTATACCTGACAACATAGTTAATTCCGCTGTTAAGAGATTTTAATAAACAAGTAATAAATGTAGCTTAAAAGGGGGAGAATTCTTGGTACTCAGGTGATCTTCCTGAGTTCTGTGCTGGACATGGCATTGATTTCTCCCAGGAAATCAAACATAGAAGTTTTTAGGCCTGGAACGTTTCCTGGGATCCACGTAGGAATTGTTTAACTAAAAAAAAAAGGGGGGGGACATTAGAATGGAAATGAGATAATAAGGTGGGATGAAGAAAAGGAAAGCAAGAGAACAGGGTTTGGCAGGATGGGTGAGAAATTGGGATTTCTAAAACTTGTGTACAGGAAGCTCTTGCCTTTCAATGCCCCACTATATTTTGACTCACTCTTTTGACACTTTCTAATTAAAGACAAGTTCCATTAATTTAATGGGAGTTCCACTCTTTCACCAGTTCTTTTTGTCTATGGAGGCTTGCTTGGGCCACTCATGCACTGCTTGCAAAGTGAGCTGAGGCACCAAGACGGGGAAGCACCAAGCCAGCTGAGAGACTCTGCAAGTAGCACACGCACAGTCAGTAACAAGTGAGCCTCCTTAAGTCCTTTGTGCTCCCTATAGTACAGTGCAGGGGTTCTACTTTTCAACCAATTCCACTTGCTGTTAGTGCTCCAGTCCCTAATCTGTCAGATAAGAGGGGAAAACCTGTAGTTGTTTCCTTCTCTCCAAAACTCAAAGTACAACAAGGAGGAGTGCCAAAGAAGGGAGAAAAATTGTGGATCGGGATTATTCACCTTCATTATGGTAAGGTTTTATTGTACATAGATATGTAATTTTAAATGCCAATTTAAAATTAACTTCCATTTTTTAAAAATGTGCCTCTTTCAGCATAAATGCAATTGAACTGGATTTTTTAAGCATATGCATTATTAACTTAATAAGCTAACCCCTCCCCACTATTTCTGCCTTAGGTGTGTCCTATTTCCTGTGTTCAAGCAAGATTCAATTGCCAGTCCAGTGATCCTTTGTATTTAGACTGGCTGGGTAGAGAGGTATCATCTTGTTCATCACCTCAGGCAGCAAAATGTCTTGTGGCAGTCCTGGGATGCCAGAGCTGGAAGCCATCAATGGCAGCAACAGAAGCTGAAAATATTGGGCTTTGAAAGAAGCAGCAACCCATAGCTATGAGTGTCAGAGTGGAGGAGAAGAATATCAGAGAATGTGTGAAAAAGAATAGAGAAAAGAGAATACTACTGAGTAGGAAAAAACAGAGCTTGGAAAAGCAACTTTTTGGGACTTGAATTCCCAGAATCCCACAGCCACCATCTTCTGGTTTTGTCAGGGGATTCTGGAAGTTATTGTCCAACAAATGGCTTTTCTAAGCTCCAGGAATCATATACTGATTTACTGGTAGATCTTGGACTGCAGGTATCACAAATGCTCTGATGTAAAAAGAAAATAAACTATTTTGCACCTAGGCAGGTGCCTCCTGGATCTTTACTGTCAACAGGCTTTCCCACTATGGGTCTCTATTTGTTGCTGGATTTCAATACCCATCATCCCTGACCACTGGCCAAGCTGGCTATGGATGATGGGAGTTGAAGTTTGAATTACATCTAGGGCTAGGAAAGACTGCTGTATACTGATTGTTAGTGATCCTCAATAGTTTCAGATGGCATCTTTCTCAGAGTTATTGAGGGGCTGAGGACTTTTTGCATGTAAAGCTTGTCTTGTGTCATTAAGGCCATTTCCACACTAGATTGTTATAGCACTATTATTCCACTTGCAACATCCTATGGAATCCTGGGGTTTACAGTTTTTGGGGGGGCGGCTGGCCCCTCCCGAAACTGCAAACCCCAGGATTCCATAGGATGTTGCAAGTGGAATAATAGCGCTATAACAGTCTAGTGTGGAAATGGCCTAAGTTGGGGCTTTTCCTTAAAAAAATGAAGTTCTGGCTCTCATGATCCTGAGCAAAAGGTTGATTTAAGTAGTAACACAGGGAGATGACTTATACCAACTTAAAATCATTGATCTATCTCCCTCGTAGAAATGTGGGACCCAAAGTATACCCCCTAAAGCTGCCCCAAGCTCCTAGACCTCCAACAAAGTTTTTAAAAAATTATTGGGTGACCTTTTTGCCCCCCAAGCCCTAAATGGCTCAAAACAACTTTAAAAATACAGTTTGCTCTTCAATCCTTCCCAGCCCCTTGAATATCTTGAAAACATCCCAAAGCAAACAAACACACAAACAAAGAAACAAACAGGAGGAAATTGGCCAAAGGAAAAATGAGAAGTAATGGTTCTCACTTCCTGTTCCTGAACTGGCTGCTTCTGTGGGGTTCTGTTTTGTCCCCCCCCCAAGGTATGTGGTGTGGAATTTGAAAGCCAAACTACTGTATTTTGCAGCAGTTTTGAGCCATTTGTGGCAGAGAAGTCTAGGGTGAAAAAAATATTTTTTGACAGTCGGAAGCTTTAGTGGGCTGGTGCCAGGGTGAAAATTGCCCTCCTCTTCTTCTGCAGATGGGCACCACTGTTGAAGCACTGTCTACGCCCGGGTGGGCAACTGTGGAAGACCAGGGGTCCACATTAGCCCTTAAAGAGAACTTGGAGCACCAAACCCACACTTCATCTTCTCCCACAAAACAAAACAGCTTTTAATGCCCCCCAATGCCTCCCTGTAGAATCGTAGAATCATAGAGCGAAGAGACCCCAGTGACTATCCAGTCCAACCCCCTGTCATACAGGAACCCACATAGAAGCATTCCCTTTGACAGATGGCCATCCAGCCTCTGCTTAAGAACCTCCAAAGAAGGAGACTCCACCACACTCCATGGAGGCAGCAGATTCCATTGCTAGACAGCTCTGACCGTCAGGAAGTTCTTCCTGAGGTTCAGGTGGAATCTCTTTTCCTGCACCTTGAAGCCATTGCTCCTTGTCCTGGTCTCTGGAGCAGCGGAAAACAAGCCCGCTCCCTCAACATGACATCCCTTCAGATATTTAAACATGGCTGTCATGTCCCCTCTTAACCTTCTCTTCTGCAGACTAAACATGCCTAGCTCCCTAAGCTGCTCCTCATAGGGCATGGCTTCCAGACCCTTCACCCTTTTGGTCACCCTAGAGACAGCATTGTGTAGTGGTTTTGAGTGTTGGACTATGGTTGCCCAGGGTTTGACTCCCTGTTCAGCCATGGAAATCCACTAGGTGAGCTTGGGCACATCACGCGCTTACCTTAGAGTAACCATAAGTAGGGAATGACTTGAAGACACACAACAACATCAATAACAGACAACATGAGGGTAAGTTTGGGGGCCTTCGTGGACTCCCACAGGGCATTTTTAGGCATTTTGAGGTTAAACTTTTTTTTTTAGAAATTTTTACAAAATTTTGTTTTGACCCAATGGTCTAATGAGGCTGCTGACATGGTGGAAATTGCCTCCACACTCCCTTGAGATCCTCTTTTGATATTTCAGAGCATTTAGGCATTTTGCCTTTATTTTCCCACAGGGGTACCTGTGGCATATGCATGGCATCTTTGCCCATCCCTGATCTATACTCACTGGCAGAATTTCTCCAGGTACTCTTTCCCCTCAGGGCCTGACTGGGGATGCCAAGAATTCCTCCCACAAATTCCCTGCCAAATCTCTACATGGGAAACTTCCTTATATTCGGGTCAGAGTTCCGTACAGGGATCTGCCTTTTTCCTGATCAGCCATGACTCAAAGACTTGCACGTTGATCTGCATCTCATAGACAATGTCGGCCCTTGAGAGTCAGCAGCTCTCCAGGATTGCAGACAGGGAGTCTGACCCAACCCCGCCTGGGACGCCTGAGACCTTCTGCATGCAAAGAATGTGCTCTGCCATCTGAGGCAAATTTCATTTCATTCATATGACATCCTCCCACTCAGGCAGTTCAGGCTCCAAGAGATTCTTTTTTTATAGCTCATGTGCTTCCTTCTCTCAAGTGAAAATAAACATGCGTTTGCCAGTGGTTTTGGAAGCTTCAGTTAAATTGCTTTGCTCTGTCCCTGGATTAATTCGTTAGGGGCACGCCCTTTTCAAGGCAGAGCAGAGCCTGCCTTCATTTCCTGAAAGCTTAAGAAGCTTCCAGTTAGGTCTCCATCCCAATCAGGTCTTGTGCCATTTTGACAGTGACAGTGCCACAAATAGACCCAGGGTTGTTTTTCTTTCTTTCTTGCGGCTGACTTGAGTGTCAGCCTAAATAAGTCAAAATATCTTTCCTTTTAGGCCTGCCTGTACCTCACAAAAACTCTTGCTGTGTCCCTTCAAGTTGTATCTGACTTATGGGAGCCCTCAGGCAAACTTATCACAGGGTTTCTGGGGGCTGAGAGTGTGTGACCTGCCCAAGATCACCTTGCAGGTTTCCAGGGCTGAGCAGGAACTCGAACTCTGGTCTCCAGGGTTGTAGTCCAACACGCAAACCCCTACATGACACTGGCTCTACAAAAGCTCTAGAACAACTGTAATGGAGGGCTTTTGTACTTTTTAAAACACTTCTGGGTGTGAGGAAGGCATCCAATAAGGCCACCGAAACTATAAGGTTGAAATCAAGGAGATCTCCACTCCAACAGTTCCATGTCTACTCTCACATATGCCTGTTTTTGGGAGGGGCAGAAGGGGCTATCCTCTCTAGTCCTTTGGCCCAAGCAGTGTCTTTCAAAATAATTAACAACTAGTTCTGTATATTTTTCCATTTTTTCTCTTGGCAATCATCAATCACTGCTCAGCTTGATTTGGGCAGGCTCTTAGCATCCTTTCTCTGCTGTACCCACAACCTCTTTTGGCAGGTCTTGTTCATTTTGGAACTTTTTTTCTCTTCCAGGAAATGGCATCTCCTGAAAGCACATTTTCCTAAAGGAGAAGCAAAGCTCCAAAGTGAAGACTGGCCAAAGGAAGCCACAGTGACAGTAGAGAGGGGGGATCAGAGCCAAGTGTTGAGAGACAGGTGTTTTATAACAGGTTTGCCAGAATCAAGGTGAACCAGTGGAATGACATGATTGTTTGGCCCCTCAAAAAACCTGCCCCCCCAGCTGACAAAACCCAGATGGGTGGATTCTGTTGCAACTGCTGCTGACCTGTGGGAAGGAAAGAAAGCAGGGAGCCAATTTAGGGCTCTCTGTTCCAGGTCCAGTGTGGATTATTATTGTTCCAGTTTGGCTCCTTTTGACCCTCATGTTTCACTTTTTAATCCGATCAGAATTGGGAAGACAAGCCACACTAGTCCTCCATCACGAAGCCAAGTTGGTTTAGGGGGTACAAATCCACTGTAGAGCCAGCGGCATGTAGTGGTCTGAGCTTTGGACTACAGGGTTCGATTCCCCACTCATCCATGGAAACCCACTGGGTGATCCTGCGTGGATCACACACTCTCAGCCCCAGAAAACCCCATTCACCTTAGGGTCACCATAAGCCACAAGTGACTTGAAGGCACACAACAACAAACCACTGTAGTCATGTGTTGGCTGTTTCAAATTATTTTTGCTCACACAGCAATGGAACATGCAGCTGCTTTGTTTTTCTTTTTAAGTTTTGTTTCCCCACCATAGATGTATATATTTGTATATTTCTATTTGCATATGTACAGGGGCTGCCAAAAAAAGTCATGTGGATCGCTCTGCTGCCTTTCTTTTGTTTGCCCACAGTGCGTGCATATATTCTCAAATGTGCACCTGCATCCACCCACTTGGTGCCACTGCTCCCCCATCAGTAGTGCCACCATCTCATTCCCTCGGGTACCACTGGCATTGGGTCCCCCACCAAAGTATATGTAGAATTGCAGCCTCAACAGCACCTTACACATGTCTACTCAAAAGTAACTCCAATGGAGTTCAATGGGGCTTACTCCCAGGAAAGTGGGCATATGGGGCAGTCTTATACAGGCCTACTCAGAAGTAAGTCCCACTGAATTCAATATGCTTATTCCCAGGTAAGTGGCTTCTAGTATTTGTTCCACAGGACACTCCCCATCTCTCACTAAGAAAGAGACCTGATATTCCTGCAAGCTTGGCTGGCAAACAATATTGAAAGGCAATTTAAAGACAAGCAAAGATTCAAATGTTCAAAGATGCACCTGTGTCTGAAGTGCAAAGAAAAAGATGGTGCCGAATCTTTCTGGCTTCTGTAGATTCAGCTGGTCTCCTGACATATTCCTCCTCCCTGCTCCCCTTGGTTTTGCTCTGATCCTAATCCTGGCTGCAAGATACACAGTAAAAAAGAAGAAAACTCCAGAGTTTGGGGTTTCTCTCCCCAAACCGAAAAGCTCTTGCAGACTCCACAATTATATCCCTATGATTCCCCTTTAACTGACATCGTAGACTCTTATGGAATTCTGGGGTTTGTGCTTTAGGGGGGCGCTAGAACCCTTGAGTTGAAAATGCTAAATACCTTTCCCTGAACTACAAATCCAGGGATTCCATAGGATGTTGCTATGTCAGTTAAAGTGGAATCATACAGCTATAATTGTGTAGCGCAACAGGGCTTTTTAAATCACCTTAAAACCTACAGACAAAACATGTGGAAGACACGATTTCAGACTGGATAGGAAGGATCATTGTGTAACATGTCAGGAATGAGAGATAAAGCTGGATTATTTTCCCTGTGTAGATCCAGCCTTAGACATTGATGAACCACCTCAGCTTGGTGGGAGAAAGAAATAGGGGTGCACTCATAGATGGAATATACCCTCTTCCCTTCCTGGCTACATCACCTGAATTGCCTCCCTGCTGTCTCTCTTTCCTACCAGTAAGCAGCAGCCCTGCCTGGGATTTGGTAGCTGAAGGGATGGGGGAGTTTGGGATATTGCACAAAGAGATACAGAATAGCACCTTGTGCTACATCCAAAAAGACACTTACACACACACATCACTAACAAGATTCTGTTCTAAATTAGTTTACTAACTACCACTCAGTTACTAACTACCGATCTCCCACTCTGCACTGAGCACTGTAATGTCACTTTAACTTCTATGACTTCATCCTGGGATTTTTAGTTCTGTAAAAAGAACCAGCATGGTATAGCAGTTTGAGCACTGGACTACGATCCTGGGGACCACAGTTTGATTCCCTGCTCAGCCATGGGAACCCATTGGGTGACCTTGGGCATGTCACACATTCTCCGCTGCAGAAAAATTGTTGATACAGTCGCTTTAGAGTCACCATAAGTCAGAAGGGACTTGAAGGCACACGACATCAACAAACAGTATTTAGAATTCTCTGCCAGAGTTCTGGTACCTTCCCAAACTATGAATTGCAGGATGTCACAGGATGCAATTATGACAGTCCAAGCAGTAGCAAGCCACCGTAACTGTGCAGTGTGAAAGATGCCTCAAACAAAATTCACACTCAAACTGTACAAAGCATATCTTTATCTTCAAAGAAAAGGCGAAGATACCACATTTCCTTATGCCACTGCCATTAAATCAACACTCCTCTTCTTCTAGATGTAATAAACTCATCTTTGCTGCAGGAATCACTACATACAATGCAGAGTGGAAGAAAAAATTTTTAGCAGAAACATGGAATTCTTAATAAGATGCAACTTCTCTTTTTATTTTGGGAGGTGCTCCCTGGATTATTTTTCTTCCTACGACAGCTTGTGAAATATTTTAGTTCTTGTGATGGGTCGCATTACAAAACCCATTGCCACGGCTAAGGTTTCACAATCTCTGTCAGTCTTGTTCTGACTTTGTCAGCTATTACTGCTTCTACTTTATTCTGGCTGCTCACCAATCAAAGCCATATTTCATTAAACTCATGTGCATGCTTACTCAAAGGTTAAATCATGCTGTGTTCACGGGACTTCAGTGTGAGCAGGACTGTGACCTTAAACCCACCAATTTTAGCAGTTTACATCTGCTCCAAGTTTATACTGCATACTGATTTAATTGATCAGGAACTCACTAAGAGTAAACATGCACAGGTTTGTGCTATTGCCTCCAGTGCTTACACATGTCGTGTAAAATGTTTAAAATGTATGAATGAAACTTTCATTGAAAGGTGTGTCCTCTCTTTCACTCTGAGTGTGAATATAAAAAGCCAATTGAAATAAGATTAAGAAGAGATTATGGATTAGTGATGACAATATACCCTCCAGCTTTTCACAAATGAAAACCAGGACATGCATGGGCAACACCAGAGAGTGCTCCAGATGGCAAACTTATTACAGGTATATCTCTATTAACAAAGTCTCTGACGAAGGAGCTCCTTGTAACAATTTTTTTAATGCCCACCCAGCTTCCTTTTCTTCCTCATCCTCTGTCTAGCTGAAAGGTTTCTTTTAGCAGCATCAGCTTTAGGAGTTTGGTGAAGGAGGGTGGGTGAAACACAGACTCCTAGTGTCAGGTTGCACTTGCATATATGCAGTGAACAATGCAATAAAGCTTGAATTGGGAAACAGAGAGATTCTGTTCCAGCTGATCCCACCACAGCTGTGTATGCTTGCCAACAACAGGCAAGGTAAGCAGCAGCTGTGTCCAGAATCCCTTACTCAGCATGCACAAGCAGCAAAATAAATGGAAAAGCATATTAGCCTACCTCACCAGCTTCACCCAGCATATTTTTTAAAAAGCATTGATCTATAGGTTTGGTCACCAAAATGCAAACCATAAGAAATATGGAGGCTGCTGAAAGAAAAAAAAATCATTTCTGGATCCATTTTGGAAGAATCTTTCAAGCAATCTCTAGAAGGTTGTTCTTTATTTATGCAAAGCTTTCCTGACTTCATTGTTTCCATTTCAAATGCATATTTTGAGTTTTGGATAAAAAGTTTGTTAAAACAAATTGAGCTGTTCTTTTTTGTGTTGTAGGAACCTATCCTTCTTTCCATGTTATTTCTGACTGGGACCAAATTTTCTGTTAAAGATGTAATCCCCAGGAACTCACCTACTTTCTTGAAGCATATCTGTAATGAAGAACAGAGGATACAGGAGTATGCTGTTGCCTTAGCCTTCTGGGAAGGGCAAGATTCCACACTTCTCCAGCCTACTGAGTTAAATGAGGACAAAATACTTTTGCCCCTTGAACTCAGTTTGCAGGAACTGAGGTATGCTGAGGACAAAGGGAGAAAATGGGAGCAGGAAAAAGCAACTGGAACATTTAAAAGCAGGTGGAAAAGTGGGATGGCTGAGGGTTATCCCAGCCAAATCAGGACAGTTGGAGGGTATCTCGATCCACTGGGAGAGGCGGGATAAAAATAAATTTTATTATTATTATTATTATTATTATTATTATTATTATTATTATTATTATTATTATGTCATAATGTTGTCTTAGGACTGGAAAGACTCAAAATCAAATCTTTACAAGGCCATGAAGTTCTCTGTGCCCTCCACTCCAATCCACCTCACAGGGTTGTTGTGAGAATCAAAACTGGGCAGAGAATCATGTACTTCACCCTGAGCTCTTTGAACAAAAGGCAGAATATAAGACAGTGGTGGAATCATAGCACTTGTCTGTCCCTGAAAGAAAGTACAGTAGGCTGGAAAAGAATCCTATGCAATTATACTGTACTGCCAGCAGAGGGCATACCTGTCCATTAAAAATTGAAAGTGTGTTTTTGCTCTTGATCTATATTTTTAAGTTCTGTTTCTTAATCACATATATATTGAAAGTGACCATTATGGATAACAGGGGAAAAATGCTTATGACTACCAGCTGGAATTGGGCTAATTCTGCACTGCCTTGACCATCAAATATTTTTTCACCTTAATGAAACAAAATTGAAACTACTGAAGCTTCACAAAGGAACTCAACCCTTTAAAAGAATTTTATGTATCTGTTTATTTAAAATGTGGAGAAATATTGAAAGAGTTGGCCAGGATCCTGGTGGTAGACTAGAGTGGTGCAGTTATGCTGGCACAGGTCGTGGCAAGTGGGGGATAAAGTCCATTGCTAATGTGGCCATTAAGTCAGACATTGGGAAAATAAACTGCTTGCAGCCAACAAACTTTTGCCTGCCTGTTCTTGCCACTGCTGATGGAAAAATGCAGCCACTATCATACTGCACCAGAAACATTATGGCTTCTCTCTCTAGGGCCAGACTGGCCAAGTTTGGAATCCTGGAATTCTACTACTTCACATAAGCCAGTATGGTATAGTGGTTTGAATGTTGAATGGGTCTCCAGCAGACCAATGTTTAAATCCCAACTCAGCCATGGAAACTCACTGGGTGACCCACTCTCTCAGCCTTAGAGGAAGGCAATGGCAAACCTCCACTGCATAAATCTTGCCAAGAAAACCCTATGATAGGGCACTATTAGGTTGGAGTCAACTTGAAGACCGTTTCCACACTAGACCGTTATAGTGCTATTATTCCACTTTCAACATCCTATGGAATCCTTGGGTTTGCAGTTTAGGGAGAAGCCTCAAAGGCCCCTCCCTAAACTGCAAACCCCAAGATTCCATAGGATTTTGAAAGTGGAATAATAGCACTATAACGGTCTAGTGCGGAAATGGCCGAAGGCACAGAACATCAACTACCATTACACCTTCAAATGAGTGAAATTCTAAGAGAGGTCTTGTCTTTACACAGGAGATGGCTGGAGGTTCTTGCATTCCCCTAGACCAAAAAACTTTCAGTACCACTGAAAAGGACAGCCCAGCAAACGCCTCCAGCAGCCTGGAAACGTTTCTGCCCAAATTAGCCCAGAGTTGTAGGATTGTCCCCTGCTGTCATTTTTTTCAGATATCTGGCTCAACTGCTGCAGACCATTCAGGGTGGCCACATGAAAAAGGGCACAGGGCTCTTATACCTTAGGAAATATGGGAAAGAGTGGATTTCAGCAAGTGAGGTTTGCATGACCAGCTGCAACTTGTTTTCTGCTTCATACAACTTTTAAGGTATGGGAGGCCCACTAAGCATATATTCTCAAGCCCCTCCTTTTTAAATAAAAGACCTTGTCCGAAAAGCTCTTTGAATCTTCAAGATGAGGACAAGCATTTTCCTTCCAATCCCTTTTAAAAAAAAAGCTGACCCGTAATACTAAGCTCATTATTATCCCATTTTTTTCTGAATAAACTCAAAACTGTGTACTGCCTCTCCTGCTGTCCACTTCATCGTCACAACAACACTTTGAGGTTGGTCAGGCCATGAAAAAGGACTCGGCAAAGTCAGTTTCATGGGTCAGTGAGGACTAGATCTCCCAGGTCTCCATCTTATACTCTAACAAATACACTGCGCTGGCTCTGTTTAGATTTGCCGTTTCAGAGATTTGCACTATCTTTCATGTCATCACATTTCAACCTCTTCACAGTCAATTATGGCTACAACTTGAGTGTTGGTACCTTTCTTGTTGGCTGCCAGCTCTCTTGAGTTTTTCACCCAGCCAGATGTATTTCATACAGGCGTGTAGGATAAATGTTTGTCTGTATCCTACCTTTCAAAATAAAACATTTTCCATAGTTCACAGAAGGTCCACACCACTGATAATGCAATATAAAATAAAATAATACCAGCAAGAGATCTTAAAAGCATTTTCTTCTTTGATAGCATTTTGCACTCACTTATTGGCAGCATTGACCTCCTAGGCAAGCTACCAGGGGAAATGTTTCTTGGCAGGGATATAAACAAACAGGTTGTTATCCTGCCTCCCTGGGCAAAACACAGCCGGTTGGGTTTTCATCAAAAACTTCCTGAGAGAATCAAGGAGAGCCAGTACAGTGAAGAAGGCTGCAGTTGGCAATGGGAATGACCTAGCTTTAAACGAGAGCTTGGAAAAATGCCCTTTTTGGACTGAATCTCCCAGAATCCATCATCTTGCATAGCCAGAAAGCTCATTGTGTGGTCATGGCCAATTACTCTTCCGTGTCAAACCTACCTGTAAGGGTTATTGTGAAGATAAAGATACCTGATGCTGCCTTCAGCTCAGGGGATGGAACATAAATAATGAAAATGAATTTAGCAGGTGAGAGCAGAGAGCAAAAGACAAAAACATTCTGCCAGTGGAGAGGTGAATCTGCAGAGATGTATGCATGACCTGCATTCTTCCCACACAAGCAACCTGGCCCATTTCCGCCCTACACTGTTATAGTGCTATTATTCCACTTTCAACATCCTGTGGAATCCTGGGGTTTGCAGTTTAGAGAGGGGCCTTTAGAATTCTCAGCCAGAGAGCTCTTTGGACTCAGTAAAACTGCAAACCCCAGAATTCCACAGGGTGTTGAAAGTGGAATAATAGCACTATAACAGTGTAGGGCGGAAATAGCCTTACTTATGTGATTCCTTTTATCTAATGAGACAAAGATGGAAGCATATCTTATTCATCCAAAACATCAAATATCTTTTTACTCCATCAATCTAGAATCAGGAAGTGGAAGAAGGGTTACATACTACAACTATTTCTTTCCAGCAAATGCCCTACTCCTACTTTTACGTTACATCTACCTCCATTCTAAAAACAAAACAAAACTCACAACAAAGATAATATGCTTACTAACAATTGTCATGTCTTTGTATCAAAACTCAGAGATGGTTTTGGATTACAATTCCCAGAATATCCCAGCCACAGGGCCTCAGGTATTCTGAGAGTGGAAGTCCAAAAAAATGTACTTTTCCAAGCTTTGGTTTGTATCATAGAATCACAGAGTTGCAAGAGACCCCAGGATCCATCCAGTCCAACCCCCTGCCATGCAGGAACACCCATCAAAGCACTCCCAACAGATGGCCATCCAGCCTCTGCTTAAAAACCTCCAAAGAAGGAGACTCCACCACACTCCATGGAGGCAGCAGATTCCACTGCCAGACAGCCCTGACCATCAGGAAGTTCTTCCTGAGGTTCCTACAGCTTGAATCCATTGCTCCTTGTCCTAGGCTCTGGAGCAGCGGAAAACAAGCCTGCTCCCTCCTCGACATGATATTGCTTCAAATATTGAAACATGGATAGCATGTCCCCTCTTAAACTTCTCTTCTCCAGGCTAAATGTCCCCAGCTCCCTAAGACGCTCCTCATAGGGCATGGATACATTGGTATGTTTGTAGATACATACTTTGGTTTGTAGATACATTTCACAGATGGAGACTAAGATACATGGGGCCAAGCAACATCAGAGCATGATCATGATGGCAAAAGTTATTGACAAGACAAGTCTCAGACAAGCTAAGAGAGTCTGCAGCAGATTGCTTTTGCCTGAGCCTACAGGGAAGAGCAAAATTCTGCATTCCTCTTTCCATCCCCTACTGACGTAGCTGATACACTTGTCTTTTGAATTCAGTTTGCACTATCTGAGATAAGCTGAGAGAAAGTGGAAAGATGAGAGGGAAACCAGGATATTTTAAATGCAACTAAAGAAGTGGGACGGCAGTTAGGATTGTCTCTGCCAAATCAGGACAGCTGGAGAGAATGCACTGGTCAAACATGGAACTATTTGGCTCCCAATCTAAATTAAGACAAAGTAGCCAAAACACTATATAGCAGAAAAGTTGAAAAACCATTAAACAGCCAATCCAAGGAAAACAGGTAAAAACACATTCAAAACATTTCCACACCACACTGTTATGGTGCCATTATTCCACTTTCAACCTCCTATGGAATCCTGGGGTTTGAAGTTTAGGGAGGGGCATTTAGAAATCTCAGCCAGACAGCTCTTTGGCCTCAGTAAACTACAAACTCTTGAATTCCACAGAATGTTGAAAGTGGAATAAGAGCACTATAACAGCCGAGTGTGGTAATGGCCATAGTAAGAGCCACAAAAAAAATCCTTCTACCCCCAAATCAGTTAAAAGCTGGAGACTTTTTAAAATAAAATAAAATAAAAAAAGTGGGAGAGCAAACAATGCTCCATTGGGAAGGAATTTCATAGCCCAGGAGCAGCCACCAAGAAGGCTGTCTCCCATGTATTCACCAGACAAGCCTACCTAGGTGTTGAATCAAGATATGGCCCTCCCTTAAAGAAAGACTTCCCTGGTAGTCCCAACTACAGCAGACCCACTGATTCAAATGTTGAATGCTAAAAGTGACATGTATATATCCCCTATTGATTCAATGGGCCTATTTCATGGAGGTGGCTCTCTTCTGCACCCCATCAACCAGAGCAATATGCTGTGGAAGGACATTGGACAGGGTCTTCTCTGCTGTGGCACCCCAGTTATGGGATGCTCCCCCCTTAAAGGCCTGATCGGTGCCAAGAATGCTGCTGTAAAACCACAGTTGTTTATGAAAACTAAAGCCCTCTCACACGCATGGTTTTCATTCATTCAAACTATTTTAAAGTATCTAAACCCTTTCAATCTGTCTTTTAAATTGTTTATTGTTTGATATGTTTTCGCCTCTGAACATGATTTTAATTATTTCTAATGTTTTAAATTTGTCACACTGATTTTATTGGCCATTTCCACACTAGACTGTTATAATGCTATTATTCCACTTTCAACATCCTATGGAATCCTGGGTTTTGCAGCTTAGAGAGAGGCTTTTAGAATTCTCAGCCAGAGAGCTCTTTGGCCCTCCCTAAACTGCAAAACCTGAGATTCCATAGGATGTTGAAAATGGAATAATAGCGCTATAACATTCTTGTGTGGAAATGGCCATTGTACGCCTTCCTGAGATCTTCAATTAAAGATCAGGATAGAATCATTTTAATAAAATAATAAACAAACCATACTTAGGACTAACTGTAAAATTTGGGCCTTTGGCTTATCTTTAAGGATAACCCATTTGTTCCATCCCTAAGATCTTTAATATGCACAGATACTGGGCCAGATTCAGGTTTTACTCGAGAGATTAGTTTGCATGGGTATGGTAAGGCTTAGCAACTGGCAGCTCCCCTGAGTTACATCAGTTCTTTTTAATTGCAGCCCAAAAAACAAAAAGAAAGTATGGCTATAAATTGATATAGGATTGCAGCTTCTATAAATAGAAACCTAAACAAAGACACAGGTCAGCCTTCTCCAATCTGATGCCCTCCCAATGTTTTGAACAACAGCTCCCATCACCCCCAGCCAACAAGTGACAACAGTGCTTCCAAGGTGAGTTTCCTTTGCAGCTTACCTTTGCGGAAGAATGCTGGGATTTCCTGGAAGTAGAGGATTTTTCTACAGCAGGCTTTGGAGGTGTGGTACTTACATTCTCCTCACTCACCCTGGAAATTAAGAAAGAGGTGTTGGAGCTGGAAGTCACAGCCACAAGGGTCAGAATCCCTCAGCCAAGTACAGCTTTGGGCACAAAACCCCCCAATCCAGCTTCCTTGAAATCCTATTTTGGATGCACAGCCTGCCTAAACCATCCCCAAACAGCATTTTAATCCTTAATCACAACAATCTAAGCCTATGAAACAGCAAAGCTGGGAAATGTTTTGGGTGATTACAACTCCTAGAACCTCCAGCCACAGATTCAAGGCATAGTAGTCCCAAAAGGTAATGTTCCCAAGCTCTGGGTGCTACCTGTCTCCTTGTAGTCTAAGAGACAAGAGAGAGTGTAAACAAGCCGCATATTTGACCATGAGGTTTGGAATGCACCGACCTGCCAATGCAACTGTTCTTGTCAAAGTGGCCACCCTACAAGCCAAGATTATGCTTCTCCAGGTGACCCTCCATTTGCACGAGGGTCAGGGGCACAGGACTCCCACAAAACTGGAAAAACTGCAAATATCAAAATTTGTTTGTGTGTAAGAAGGACATGGTGCGGAGAGCAGGAACCCCGGTCCAAAAGAAGCCGAGGGAAAGGGGTTGGGTTGCCATGGCAGTCCTATACTTCTTCTCTCTTGCCCATTTCCTTCCTTGGGAATCCTAAAAGGGTTTGTGGTGCTCAGAAATCAAGCTGAGAGCCCTCCTTAGCTAGCAAGGCAGTAGCTGATAGAGGAAGAGGACCAGAGGCAGGTTTTTAAAGGGCTGAGCAGCCTGATTGGAGCCACCAAGAGGGAAGATTCCTCCAGCAAACAAGCACTTGGGGTAGGGGTGACAAGGACTGGAGAAATCTACAATAATCAACTCCATTAAAGTAAGACCCACAAATGTGAAGGGCCAACTTACTTTGTTTCTGACAGCAGTGAGTTTCTCGGTTTAACTGTGTGCTGCATGTAAAATACTTTTTTTTATCTGTCCTCAATCTCCTATTGTTTAGTTTCTGTGAATGCCGCCGGGTCCTAGTATGATGAGCAAGGGGAAAAAAAGCTCCTCTTCATCTACTTTCTCTAACCATACATAATTTTATACTTACCTTTTTGTTTTAAGGCAGCCTCCTATATTGAGGCCTTGCAAATACCTCAACAGAGGTATCTGGGCCATAACCCACTAGTTCAGCATAATCCAGGTGCCTAAATACCCTAAAGGCACTAAATCCTGTCTGATCTTGGAAGCTAACCAGGGACAGCTCTGGTTAGTAACTGGATGTGAAACTGACAATGAATACTGGGTGCTGTAGGCTATATTTCAGAAGGAACTGGAAAAACCACCTCCAAGTAGACCATACCTTGAAAACTCTATACAAATTCGTGGGGTTACCATAGACCAACAGGCAACTTGAATGCATGCACACACGCATCATAATCCATGTATGTAGAAGATCCAGCTTCTGATCCTTAAGGTAGGTTGGAAAATACTATTGTCTGAAACCCTGAAGAGCTGCTGCCAGTCAGTGCAAACTATATTAAACTTGGTGCATCAGTGCTCTGTTTCAGTATAAGACAGTTTCCTGCATGCCTAACTCTTGGCCAGTCACTCCCTCCATATTTAATCGATCCTCCACATTCACTAGGGTTAGGGGCACAGGACCCTCACAAAAATGGAAAAACTGCAAATATTAAATTTGTGATGGGGAGGGGACTGAGACATGATGGGGAGAACAGGCAACCAGTGTCCAAACCAGATCAGAGAAAGGAGAGGGAAAGGGGGCTGAATCAGCATGTTGGCCTTATACCTCTCTCTCTTTCTGAGACATCCCCTTCCTTGGGGGTGCTAAGGAGCATCGGGAGAGGGTTTGTGGTGCTGAGGAATCAGAGCGCAAGCCATCCTTAGCTGGCCAGACAGCAGATGGTTGTGGTGATGGAGGTGGAAAAGGACCAGAGGCAGGTTTTTAACAGGTTGCATGGCCTGATCAGATCCACTGAGAGGGAAGAATCCCATGGAAAAGAAGCGCCTGGGGTAGGGGGTAGGGAAACTTGCAAATAATCAAATCCGTGAAAGTCGAATCTGCAAATGTGGAGGGTTGACCATATACATTATTCACATATCACAGAAAACAAGCTGTCTGGCCCAGATCTTAGGGACATTTTGTTCTTACAGATGGCAACTCCGAGAATCTCCCAATGTGCATGGCTAGTGGCCAGGCTGGATTCTTGGGGCTGTATTAATTAATTTATATCTATATCTATATCTATATCTGTATCTGTATCTGTATCTATATCTATATATCTATATCAAACCCAGATCTGAATCCACATGCTACAAGAGGCAATGGAGACTCAGGTAGTGTTTCCTCTGAACTGAGATGAAAGAAGTACATTTTTTTTTTACAAATAAGTGGAGGTGGGGCAGAAATAGAATCTGACACTAATTGTTTATTGAAAGATGATTCCTGCTGAGCTCCCTGGGGTGAGTCAGGTAGAGCCATTTCCTGTTGCAGCTCCTGTTAAAATGCAAACAGAACCAGATATACCTTCAGGACAGCATAGAAGCAGCATCTTGCAGTGTAAATGAAACATATCACTGGCCATTTCCGCACTAGACTGTTATAGTGCTATTATTCCACTTTCAACATCCTATGGAATCCTGGGGCTTGCAGTTTCGGGAGGGGCCGGCCGGAAGTGGAATAATAGCACTATAACAGTCTAGTGCGGAAATGGCCTCTATCAACATGTGTGCACGTGCCTACAAATGTGCAGTACAATATCTGTGTATGGCCACATGTACACCAATGAATAGCAGAACATAGCATAATACCTAGTTTATTAAAGTAGGGTAACAACTCAGAGGAAACAAGCATTATGAAGTACACAAACTACCTATGAACATTTTCATCAAAGTGTGAAACCTCATCATGCTGACTGGTAAATAGTTAAAATTAATTGAAGCCACCCAAGGGCAAATTTTTAGGAATTTAGTACACAAAATGAGAAGGACATATTTATTGAATTTAAAAGTGGATTAAGTGTTAAGTGCTAATATACCCATTGTTCATGGGGTGTGCATGTATACCTCTTTTCACACACATGAAATAGTATATAAGATATATACTTGAAAGCAACAAGTCACAAAAACCTAGGTACATGTAACAAAGTCCCCTTTGCAGTGACCGCAAACTGAACATAGATGATTTCACTTCTTTTGTGGGATATCATAGTGTTTTATTTACTTTTAGAGTTACAATCACTGAATTGTGGAGGTGGAATATTTCACGGTTTAAATGCTGACCCATACTTTGTCTCATGCTACTGCCTTGTGTTCTGTTGTGGATGCTAAGGTGATCACAAGGGAGACGGGAGGATGTTTTGATTTGTACAACAGGCCAGTGGCAGCTTGTGGCATTCACATTTTCCAAAAGGTAACTAAAAAGCAGCAATTTTAATTGCTCAAATAAATATGTCATTACTACAAGGAATATAAAAGTGACATTTTTTACAAAAATTTTTTAACCGTAACAGTAACAAAATACTTCTGCAGGACTTGGGACCATAACTACAATGAATTACTTTATAAAATTAATTTTTCAAGTTCCGTACATGGTGGAGGAAGATAGAGAAAAAGAGGGAGAACCAGAAGAGGAAATGTTTTTAACTGATGAGGAAATGTTTTAACTGATGAATTTTTACACATTCAAGTGTGTATGTTGGCTTCTGCACACACACATTTGAATGTACTGAAGTTTATCTACCAGTTTCAAACTCAAGAATACCCAGTCTTAGACACACGTTCCTGCTGTACCTTCCCACGTGATGATACACCTATACAGCTCGAAAATGGGGATATCCAACATTTCTATACCACTTTAGAACGTTCAGAGCATTTTAACAGGCCGGTGTCTTCCCACACTACATAATTATAGCAGTCCGATATCACTTTTACTGTCATGGCTCCATTCTATGGATTCCTGGAACTTGTAGTGTTGCGCAGTACTTAGAATTCTCTTCCAGAGAGCTCTAAGGCTATGGATTAAAACAATGGTTCTTGAACTTTTATTTACCAGGGATCCCTTATAAATATAATTTGTTGCCAGGGTCCCCAAGACTTAATTCAAGATATAAATATTTATAACTAAATCTTTAAATATGTATTCAAATAATAAATAATAAATAATAAATAAATAAAATAAATGCCAGTACTTCAACCACAAGGTTGTGAGTTTGATCCTGCCAGGCTCCAGGCTGACTCAGCCTTCCATCCTTCCGCAGGTCGGTAAAATGAGTACCCAGCTTGTTGGGGGCAGTTAGCTAAAAACACATTGTAAACTGCTTAGAGAGCACTTAGCTGATAAGCGGTATAGAAATACATGCTATTTGTAATGTATAATGTATTTCATGTTGTTCGCCGCCTCGATCCATGAGGAGAGGCGGGATACAAATATACATACATACATATACATACATGCATATATGGCTTCTCAAGGCTAGGATTCAAATCCCTGCTCAGACACCAGGTGACCTTGGACAAGTCACCTTCTCTCAGCCTCAGAGGAAGGCGAAGGCAACCCCCCTCTGAACAGATCTTGCCAAAAAAGAAAAAAAACCCACCCTACGATTTGTTCACCTTAGGTTTGCTGTTAAGTCAGCAACTTATGACTTGAAGGCATACAACAGCAAAGTGCTAATGACAGAGAGAGGTTCTTTTGAGCCGTCCTGTCTCTCCCCTTTGAAAGCTATGGTGACCCTAAGGTGGTGGTTTTCACAGTGGTTTTCTTGGCAAGATTTGTTGCCTTTGATTTGCTTTGAGTTTGAGAGAACGTGACTTGCCAGTAGGTTTCCTTGGTTGAGTGAGGATTCAGACCCTGATCTCCAGAGTCGTAGACTGGGTGTGTCTGCACACGCCTGCTCCTATGTCCCTTTCATCAGAGACATGTAGCTAGGGGGTGCGGGTGCTGAAACTGCTCCCTTGTTGAAACTGCTCCCTCAGCATCCACACACACATACCACTGCTGGGTCCCTGTTGCTTGCACTGCTGTTGGTCTCCAGCAGCAGAGCTTTGCAGACCCCGGCCATTTCCGCATGAGACGGTTATAGCGCTATGATTCCACTTTCAACATCCTATGGAATCCTGGGGTTTGCAGTTTCAGCACCCGCACCCCCTAGCTACAAGCCCCAGGATTCCATAGGATGCTGAAAGTGGAATCATAGCGCTATAACCATCTCATGCAGAAATAGCCCCCCTGTAAGGGCTCTACCCTGGATTAGAGTGTTGAACAGTGTTTGTGAGGTCCATGAAACTCATTGAGTAGAATTGAGGCAGTTGTGGTCTCTTGGCCTGACCTACTTTACAGTGCTGTTGTGAGCACAAAATAGGGCAGGAGGAGAGCCAGGTATGCCACCTTGAGCTCACTGGAAGAAAGATGGGTTATTAATTTAATGACTCTGCTAGGAACTGAGTTTGGCACTTTTTCACACAAAGCCCAGACTCTGCCAATAAGCAACTGCCCTGTCCCCGTTGCGTGGGGTGAACATTTTTGTGTTCACCCCACACAAAAATGTGCAAATGCTCTCAAGCACGCATGAGTTAGGCAAGTAACAAACTCCTAAATCTCCATTTCATGATGTTTTCTCAAATGTTACCTCTATTTTCAATCCACCCTTTTTTTTAAAAAAAAAAATCAGGTTCAGAGAGTTTGTTTTGCTTTCCACATGCTACGTATTTATTTATACCCTATTCTATCCTATCCTATCCTATCCTAAGTAGGATATAAGTACAAAAGTTAAGTATTCACTTTTGTACCCATTTTCTACATTGACTAAAGCCTGTTTACCCATTTTTTCCATTAGACATTTTTCTGCATTTTAAAACTGTACGCATAATATTGTGCATACATAGTGTACCACAATCTCTCAAAATGCAGAAAATCTCTGAAACAGGGTGGCCTTTGCCTCACTATCAGTCGCACAAGGTGCAAAATGAGTTAATTTCAGTGATAATGTCAGAACCGTAGAAATTATTTTCCATCACTAACTTGAGCACATTTGTGAATACCTAGAGAGGGCTCTTATCCCTTTAATGCAAAGTTGGTTAAGATGCAACTTGTGGGCCACATGTTGACTGTGGAACCTAGGCATGGTCATTGCCCCCCCCCGGAAGCCCTGAAAACCACCAATTTTTCGCCTCTCAACCACCTCAAATCTCCCAAAACCACATAAAAAGACAATAGCTTGCTCCTGCAAACCTCCAGCACTCCAAACCTCCCCAAAACAAACAAACAAACAAACAGAAAATAAAAAAATTGGCTGAAAATCAACCCAAATGATGGCCAGAAGTGACATCACATCCCTTCAAACATTCTGAAATATGATAATGTGACCAGCCAGCCAGGAGCTGGAAGGAAAAATAGCCCCTGCGCTGTTTGCAATTGCCTATCCATGCTTTAACCCAAGCAGGAATTTCAGCACATGTTGCTTGTCAACCAGCTACAAACAATACCTGCCACAATGCTCTTTTCTACTCATCTATTAAATGTACAGGAGCCCTCTCCAGTTTTCAACTTGGCAACCCTAGTAGCATCCACTGACTCATCCCCAAACAGCCAATTATAAAAGCATATCCTCTCAATAAGAGACCCATAAGGGTACCCACGGGCCAGTCTGTGAATACTTACTTTTCAGTGGCTTTCTGTTTTCTGGACCGTTTCCTTCTTTGGCCTTTCTCACATCCAGCTGGAGGGTCTCTTGCTGTTCCCATCAATTTGGAACTGTTTTTGCTTTCGTGCTTCCCCAGTTCCTCCAGGTTTATCTCACTCCTTGAGAAGAGGCGGGAAAGCCGCCTCCTCAGGCTTTCTTTCCTGGTCATTGACGGAGGCGGCTGCATCTGACCTCCAGTCCTGAGAGACATTAGAGGGAAAAGCAACCATTGGAGTCAGGAGGAGAAGCTGAGGGCTGTGGTTCTCCATACACCCTGCCTGCGAGCTGAGGCAGACCTGCTTGCTTGCTTTCTGTAGCCAGAAGCGTTTTGCTTTCACCTACACTTCCTCACCCTCCGACGTCCCACCTGCCTGGGAGGATCCGGGTGCAGAAGGTGTGACACCTGCTGACAGATCCAGGCGTGCCACTTTTGGGACTGAGGCCAACAGCACAGTAGCCCATTTGAAGCCTAATCCATACGGGGAGAGCACTTTAGTTCCCAGCTCGTACTTTTTGGACCAGGCAAATTCAGGACTCTTAGCCTTACCCAGAGTGCAGTTGCAGCCTGGAGACGGATCTGTACCTCTGCTGCAAAGGGAAGATGAGGAAGGAATTTCGGGTGAAGGTGAATGAGGAGATTAGAGCAGGTGCACTGCCTGATTAGCTAACACTGAGGCTTTAGCAAAGGCAGCCAGGCACCTGAGAGCAAATAAAGGAAGCCTCTGGAACCTGAGTAGAAGAACCGCTTATGCATCGCTTAAGCAAAACAAACAGAAATTGCATCATCAAAAATGGGACAACAGAGGTCATAGATCTGAATCAGTTTTGCACACGGTAATTTAGATGGCTATATGCACATTTGGAAAGAGCAATTATAATTTGAATAGAAATACAGTACATCTGACATTACTTTAGTCACGGGACCTACAATTCCTGGTCAGTCTGCTGGCCAAGAAAGAATTATTCAGGGGGAACTATTGCTGTTCTTTCTTACCAGTTTTTACAGCATGCCCTCTTCTGGCACAGCCTTTACATTCATGAATGCAAGGTTGAGTGAAGTGTTCTGTCCCATTGTAGTCAACAGAAAGAACAGGCATGTCCCTGCACTGTACACATTGTGTTTATTCACTACAATGGGATACAGCTCTCACATTTACTCTATATTTAAAGAAGACATTGATCAAATAATTCTTCAGACAGGACATGCCTTCAGAGGGAGGGCCATGCTCTGTAAAAGAGGGCACATGGGCACTCTAAGCTCAAAATGCAGCATATAAAGCTTGTAGAATTTAGTATTTCAGATGACAATTCCACCAAAAAGAAAAAAAAAAGAACATCCAGCACTGGAGATTCTGTGAGTTATGCCTCAGAAAGATTCTGGCCTTGCTATACCGGAAGAATTAAGACACCAACTTTGCCTTTTATAACCCTAATGAGGGAACAGCAACAGGTATCCCAAGATTTCAGCTTGGCCCTCAAACTCAAGGATCCTTCTTTATCAATGTTGGGAATCATGTGGCCTTCCCCATGTGGTGGGACTGCAACTCTCAATAATCCTAATCAGAAAGGTCAATTTGAGGCATGCCGGGAGGTGCAAGCCCACATCTGGAGGGCTAAACAATAATCTGCTCTGCTATTTGTTATGGAATAAGCAGCTTTTTCCTGCAAAAAGTGGAAATCAGGGCAATGCCATTTTTGCTTCCCAGCCATTCCCTTATGACAGGAGCAGACAGAGCAGCAGTTCCTTCTTTACGTGCCTCTGGCATTGCCATCCACATGGAGCAAGCTACAAACAGAGCCAACACTGCTGCCTTTTTGAGGAGGGACTATAATTCAGGGGCTCCAGCCATATTTTTCACAAAGCCATAGGTTCACCTCCTGGCATCTTCACTTAAAAGAAATCCGGCACAGTAATGGCATATACATATATATTCATGAATTTATGTGGACATCAATCTGGGGGTGGGAATAACACCCCCTTCAAAGACTGTTGCACTGCAAGGCCCAGCAGCACTAGCCAGAATGGGCAATGGGGAGGAATGATGGGTTCTGTAGTCCAGTTACATCATGATCTCACCGCCGCCAACTTACATCTATTCCTTCAAGCTGCTCAAGGCAACAGAGATTACCATGAATCCCAAGATCAATCAACCAGAGCAGAGTGCACTTAGAATTAAAGATTTCTGATCTCAGAATTGTGTTTCAAGTACCAGAAGAACTGAATGGAGCACATGTTTTTTTCTACACAGATACTTGTTCCTGGTTACCTGGAGTTTTCCTAATTTCAACAGCATAATGGCAAAACAGAGACAAGCGATTATATTCTCACTTTTGTTCAAGGACTGGGAGTCAAAAATCTCACACAGTTTTTTTTCCCAGTAGATCTAGAACTATCTTCTGCCGACGTCTATCTCATCAAATACTCTCAAATCAGCCACACCTTTGGATGAACTTGTTGTGTATCTTCAAGTCATTTCCAACTTATGTCAAATCTAAAGTGACCCTATCACAGGGTTTTCTCGTTAAGATATATTCAGAAACGGTTTGCAAGTCCTCTCCTCTGAGGCTGAGAGAGTGAAACTTGTCCAAGGTCACCCTTGGACCCTTGGCTGAGTGGGATTTTAACCCTGGTCCCCCAGAATGCTAGTCCAACATTCAGACTAGTACCCACCACTGGCTCTTCCCATGTTGAGTTACTAGTAGATTAAAAGGCAATCTTGCCCCAACTCTGATATACTCTTCAAGATTATAAAGTTGTGGTTTAATACCTGTAAGTATAAAATCATTGGCTGTCCTTTATTTCCAGCCCATTCAGCCGGATATGAAAAGTGAGCTGCAATGTGATCAACCAGCTTGGGCTGGTGCTGCGACTGTTCAAATGAAGGTCAGTCAGAGCATTTCTCCCTCTGCTAGCAAAAGAATATAAAATAATTCCTTTAGCACCATACATTGCCAGTACTTCATCATGCTTAATGGTAGGGCTGCCTTTGAGGAGATCTTCCACCCAGCCAGACTTGTTCATACCTTATCAAGACCTTACCACATTTCAGTGGAAGGAGAAGAAAGGAGAGTCTAAGGGTGGTTGGGTTTGTTTTAGTGCATAATGTGGCTCCCCACAGCACTGTTTGGTTTTTTGAGGGGGTTTTTTGGCTTGAATATTTTTGATGATGCCCTGAGGGACTCCAGGCCCCACAGAAAAGGCGTCAGAGGCTGCTGTAAGCCCATGGACAGTGTTTATTTGCAAACTCTTCTTCCAAAAGCCAGGCTGTGGAAAAGTCACCTTTTAAAACTACAGCTCCTAGATATGTCCAGCCAAACGTCTCCCATGGGACTCTGGGGATGCAGTCCAAAAAGATCATACTTTCCAAAGCTCTATAGAACTCCACTGAGTCCATGCCTGATTCCAGCACTCAGATCTACCAGCCTGCATATTTCACTCTTCCCTAAGGAACATTTGACTGAGAAGAAAAGAGATGCACAGCAAACCATGATCCATAATCTTTATTTGTTTCCATCATTTTCCATAACTAGTACAAAAATGAGAACAGGGAAGGGTTTTTTTAAAAAATGCAGTGATGGGGATTTTTTGATGTCACTGCAAGACATAATCAGCAGGACAGCTGCTTCTATGGACAGAGTCCTGCAGCCCAGACATGCTCCTCACCCCCTCCAAAAAAAAAACCCCACAATCACTTTCATCCCCCCAGCCCGCCCACCCACCTACCCCCTTGCTTCATAAAAATCAAGAGTTTGACACATAACAAAGCTTTGGTTGCTAGCAGTAAACATGAAGTTACATTCGTTTTGTCTCCTAGTACACACTCATGTAGCCACGCAAGAAGTGGTTGCCCTCCCTCGTCCCTCCCGCCCCAAATACATTCAGTGCTCCCTCTCCCACAGTGACCCTGAGTACAGGCGTGGCACTAGCCTGCCTGTGATTCACACTGTTTTCCCCCAATGCATAGTGTACATTGCTGTTCAAAGGGTAATGATATTGCCTCTCCCAAGCAGTGATTTATTTGCAAAGACCAAAGCTGTACCCAGAAGCCATCTTTTCCATCCTCAGGTCCCAGGATAAGGACCTGAAGATCTTCCAAACTATTCTGCAAGCTAGAGAAATGAGAGAAGCAGCAAGTAGCATCCCTTGCCCTTGATTTCAACAGGGCAAAGGGCATAATTTTTCCTGTTCCTCTAAATCTGCTGCTGCTTACAGATAAATCACTGTCATTTCAGAAGCCTGACCATCCTGGTCATAGGAAGAAATGGGAAGGGTCCCCCCTTAACCAGCTCTCTGGTGGCAGTGTTGCAGTGTGGTTATGCGCAAAGAGATAGAGCTTGGAATGCAACTTTTTTAGAAGAATTCATGATGACATGCTGAAGCCACCTATAAACTCAGTGGTGCAAAATGCAGATATGCTGGGGCCTATAGCATTACCCTCTGCTATGGATAGCTGTAGCAGAGGTTGGAAAAGTTACCTTTTTTGAACTGCAACTCAGAGAATCCTTCAGATGGTACAGACACAGCCATGCAGGCTGAGATTTGAGAGTCCAAAGACATCACATCTTCTAAGCTCTGGGTGTGTTAGCATGTCATTCCATTTGGTCTTCTCAAGAGTAACTTTCTAAGCAAAGAGGCTAGCCTCCCTCCCCATTCTGGTGCAAATACCTATCACATACTTTGGCTATTTTAAATCAGTTTGTAAACAATCGTCGAGGAGGAAAGCAGAAAGAAACCAGAAAGATTTACATAAGATATGTACACTTTCCTAAACATCTAAAAGGTGAAGAGAAACGATTTTTATTTTCTATTTTCAAAAGATTGATACAAAACTAGAAGGGACAGCATATTAACCTTTGGCTATTCCCTGGGGAAGTGTTCTTTTGGCAATCAGACCAGAGCAAACTACATAACCCATTGCATTCTATTGCATTGCATTTGGTCCCATTGATATAGAGAAGTTATCCTGAGGTAGATATGGTAGAGATTCCCCCGCAGCAATGTCAAAATCAACATTCCCACCACCACCTTGCAAGCACTATTTCTGCAAGGCAGGAAATAATGAGAGCTCTCTTTCTTAAAAAAAAACAAAAAAAACCACTCTCTGCTCTCTCAAGTTCTGCAGCTTGGCTCTGTAGTTCTCAGTAATTTTAGGTTCTGATCATAAGCCTTCGGTGTAAAACTTTTATTAGCAAAATAGCTGCAGCTGACATACTAAGGGAAAACAAACAAAAGCTCTGAGGTGAACTAGGTACTGAGTTGGCCTCCAATTTAACCCTATTTAAGGGGGCAGCCCATAGAATTCAAGATTTAAGTTGGTTATATCTAGCTGAAGTTCTAATGATTTCAGTGGAAATCATTAGATAAGTCTGGAGACCACTGAATTTCTTTGTGACTTCATTTAAAAAAAAACAAGAACAAAAAAACTATGGCAATGGAGTCCCTTTAGAAAAAGATCCCACCTACTCCCTAGCCACCCCATTAGCTAGTTATTTAACATGGACTCTTTGATAAGAAATATTGCCCTATGACAAATGATAAACCCAACAGAGATCAACTATCAGTCAGTGTTGCACTTGGATGTTTTTAAGTTCTCTTCCATATACCGGTATATCACTAAAATCCATGTCTTGGCACCTATGGAAGAGCCGCACCTCTGTTCCCAAGTAACAGATCGAACTCTACTGCATCCCCAACAGATTACTGATCTACCTTTGGAAAATTTAAGAACAAATCTTCATATATCCAAGTTTTATATCCACATAGGACTAAAGACCAGATATTACATTCAGGAAGAAGGTTATGGATAAACAGCTATTTCCCTTACATCCAGCAAAGGGATCCTGAAGCCACCATAACCTCAATGTGGTACCCACCAGCTGTGGGGGCATACACTTTCTGTCATCTCTACCCAGCAAGGTGGGAGTCACAGCTGACCAGTTCACCAGGTTTTGGAGTGGGTGGGCTGGCTTAAATATACTATACATTCCCTTCAATATATTATAGCATGTAAGGCATCAAGACAAAATGTTCTTAATGCCTTGGGTGCCTTAAATACATTGTGTGGAACAGCATCTCTGCATGGTCTGCTCCCGCAAATTTTGGCTGATCCAACTCTCTGCTTTTGATGTTTTGCAACTCTATGGCTGTGCAATATCTTCTCTTGCAATGGGCACCCCAAAATTCCTTTTTCTTTTTCACCTGAAGCTTTCCACGGGAACCTATGTGGCACTTTGCCATGCACATACAATATGGGAATCTTAAGGGACACAAATGAAGCTGAGTTTGGCACAAGCCCCCATGGTAACTTGGAGATAGGTTGGATTGTAGTCTGTAGGAGCCGGACAGAAAGGTCAGGAAGAAAAACATCTTTATATTGCTATCAAACTCTTCAGGGTTGCTATTAAGCAGGAAACTAAGCCTTGGCAGAGAAACTAGAACTAGGCAGTGACAACTGAAAAACAAATCTCGAGCAGCTGGTCACAGTGGTGGAAGCAAGAATGGAGTGGAATGAACATAATCTACCCCAAACATGAAGTTTTAGACTGGGCATTCTCATATCTGGCCTCCCTTGAGCCCTTTGCCTGTGGTGTATTTGGCTATAAGTTTATTCAGCTATTGGACCACAGCTTGCAAGAGTTATATTCCAGCTAATGTGCTACTGTTAATTCAAACTTTAACCCAGTGAGGTTAATGGTTTCTGTGACTATTAGCACATTAATCCATTGCATTAATTGTGGATAGAACATTTGTAACAAAATGCTCTTAAATTTAAAGCACATGTTTATAGAAATGTTGGTAAAAATCGTAACAGATTATGGAAAATGAACTAATTTTTACCAATTATTTCCAAGCTCTCTCTCTATAAGAGTAGAATGCTAGGACTTCCTATTGGGATGTTCTAATTGCGGTTGCACTACAGACTGACTGGGGCAGAAAATAATGGGCACAAGTAAGAATAATATTTTGGTACCTTAAGTATACAATCTTAATTCTACTCTCACCTTTACATAAGCTTCCCCCAATGCGATGCTCTCCAGAATCTTAGATTAACAACTCACATTCTCCCAATGCAACAGGACTTGGCAGTCATGTTGGTATCTGTCCAGAGAAGATGAGAATTGAAGCCAAACATATCTGAGAGACGCCAAGTCCAGGAAGGTTGCCTTACACTGCATTAAATATGGGATATAACCCAGTGCGAGTATCTCCCATGCCAGTGCTACAGAAATGACCAAGAGCTTTGTAAAAAGATCAGGATGCAAAGAAGGCACACACAGGGTGGTCTTCCCAGTTGTTTGACAATTGGATCTGCCCATCCTCCTGCCACCTTCCAATTGCAAGGCAAATTTGTGCCTTTGCTCTCATAGTAGTGGTTTGTTGGAAGCCGCTGTTGATTCCAAATATCATAAGTGTGATGGTAATGGGATGCAGATATAGTTTCCAGATTAGCAAAGAGATGCTAACAATTTTAAGGATTGATAGATATATATTGGGGAGCAGAGAGGGATTCTACCCAGATACTGAAACAGGTGTAATGCAAATTGTGTTGCCAACTTTTTGTGTTTTCTGGCTACGTTCTGTCCCTGTTTGTCAAATTATCTTTAGCTATGAACTGATCCAGTAACACAGTCAAAGAGGAATGGGAGGAAAAAGGGAACTTGGGCAAGAGAGTCAATCACACCGGATATCTTCCCTACAGATGTGGCCCCACATGCTTCCATCTCCATGTCAGCAGAAGGGGAAAGAAGCATAAAATCCAAAAATCCATTAGAACACAGGACACTTTCACAATCTAGCGCCCTCTGGGAGTGTTGAACTACAACTCCCACAATCCCCAACCTGCATCTGAAGGGCACCAGGTTAGGAAAGGCTGAACTACAGTCTGCTGCAGAGACAGCAAAGTAGAGCTACACTTTTAAAAAACAGAGATGCATTTCTTTGTGCTGTTAACTTTAACAATGCTGGAAAATTGAAGGGTGGGGGGAAGCTGCACAGTTCCAATCTGTTCAGCCCTGGGGGCTGCGGAGGAACTTCTGTCCCTGAGATGTGCTAGAATACCTGAGAATACATTGCAGTTATCATGCCTTCTTTTTTTTCTTCCTTTTTTTCCTCTTAAAGATTAAAATATACAAAAATACAAAACAGAATATTTATACTTTAAAAAAAAAGAAAAAATACACATCAACCAATGAACATTTACCAAGAAAAGAAAAGAAAACAAACCCAAAGATACGTCATACACGCACGTCGTAGTGCAGGTTTTTTTCACCTTGCGGCTTCAGAGCAAAGAGGGAGGCCTAGCCCTCCCTCCCATGTCTCGCACGGCAAGTCCAGCTGTCCGCAGGAGCAAAATAAATTAAAGGCAGAGGTAGAGAAACCAGGCAGGGCAAAGGAGCAGCAGCTCTTTACCTGAAGAGTGGGCTTTCAAAACGCAAGAGGGAAGACTTGGATCTAGAACCCTTGTGCTTAAAATGAATGCGGTACTTCGTCAGCTCAATTTGCCATCAGGCTCCTGGAAGCCCCTGAGAGTCCACCATAAGCCAAGTTCTGGTGTGTGCGTGCGTGTGTGTTTTTCAACCGTGATCATCCTAGGGCATGCACACGAAGCAACATGGCAAAGACAAAGCAAAACTTATGGCCAAACCTAGATCTCAGCCTTGCTGCAGGAGTGACTATAGGACTCTGGCTTATGGAAAGAAATGCTGGCTGGGAAGATATATGCATTGTTTTAAAACCTGCTTTTCCACATCACAAAGCGGCCAACATTTCCTCAAGAGCCTGAGACCCAAAGCCTTTTTTACAGAAATAATAAATCCCAGCACAGGCAAGCAGCAAAAGCTTGAGGGACACTTTCAGGTAGCCCTGTCTTAACAAAGAAATGAAGAGGCTGCATCACCAGCTCTTATCTCTCTCTTCTATCTCTGGGGCACGGAAATATAGGGGAAGTTGAGGGCAGGGGCCTGAAAATACCTACCATTCCCTGAAAGCTTCAAATTTTTGGGGGAGGGGGCCATTCCTGCCAGTTGATTGAATGGCTCAACCCTAAAAATGATTTTAACTGTGAGAGAGTACATGACAATTATGCAGGCTCACTGCCTCACAACCTCACAGTCTTAGGGTTGCCGAATAGGAAACTGGAGACAGCTCCTTTTCTTTTAATGGCTCTGGAGAAGAGAGAGTTTCAGCAGATGTGTTGTCACCTGCCGAGGTCACAACAACACTGGCTGACATTCCCCCTTATCTGGACCACCATTACAACTACAGAAGCCCCCTCCAATTTTCAATCTGACAACCTTACCACAAGTGTCTGACTACAGCTCCCAACATCCCCAGCAGAAGGGACCTGTGGGCTGGATGATGAGAGCTGTAGTGCAATGAAGGTTTCAGGCAGAGGCTGCTATCACGTTGCTCTGCCTCCCCTCAGTCTGTTCTTAAAAGAACACTGCTAGCTCGAAGACTGGGGAAAATGATCTTTTATGACTATTTTCTACTAAAAAAAATCACCAACACACACACACACACATGCAGCAAATTTGTCTTTTTAAAGATGTTTTTGAATTGAATTGTCTTTGATCAGTGGACAAAAGAAAGGTGCTGTTAAAGCCCCATTTTTTGGAAATGGACCTCTCTGAGGATTTCCCCTGACAATACGGTGGAGAAGGATGCTTGGGTCAACCTCCAGTCTCTCTGCATTTCCCCCCCCCAGCCAAACTTTTTACCCACTCTAGGAGCTGCTGCCTCCTTTGCCTCTGCCTGCCCTCTCTAAGTCTGGAGGCAGAGGCTGGTCACTGCTCCCCCTTTTTGCTGACTTGATGCCCTGAAGCCTGTTCAAAATCCGGTCGATCCCTACTGATTTCCCGACATCATTCCCTGGTTTCCGGAAGCAGGGCCGAGCTGTGCATTTCCTCCTCCTCCCGGAAGTAGGCAGGCTTTCCCTGAGAACTGGGCGACTGCTGCGTTTTGACGGGGCAGTTGGCCACCATGTGGGCAATGCTTTGGCAAAAGTGGCATTTCTTTGGCTGCGGCGGGAGCTTGCATTCTTTGGCGTGATGATCCAGGCCACCGCAGTTGTAACACCTGGGAAAGAAAAAAGGAGAATGAGGACCAGTGGCGGAGCTTAGAATGTGGGGAGGGGGAGCAGGAGGGGGGGCTACAGCACGGCGACTGTGCATGGGGGCGTGGCCAGGGATATGGCGGCATGGCTAGGGCATGTGGGGTGTGGCTACAGGCCGAGGTGCCCCCATAACGTTGCTGCCCGGGGCAAACTGCCTCCCCTGTCCCTACACGACTGATGAGGAAAGGTAGCAGCTTATGTTTGTTGGTTTAAAAGCCACGAGAAGCACCAACTATGTTATGTCCTTTTTTCCTCTCTCCAATAAATATTTGTTATTGTAAAAACATCTGAAGTGTAGATAAAAACAACAAATATGGGAAGAAATAACACAAAAACACATCATTACAAACACTACAGCTATTAAACTAAACAAACAACTACTAACTACATAACCTACCCTACAAACATATACAAAACTCAAAGAGAAAAGAAGAGGTAAAGAGATCACACAATTGACTTCCATCTTCTTAGAGAACAGATACTTGTAGAAAAGATATTATACTTCTACTAATTGTAATTCTTGATTTTATACCATGCATTTATCTAAATAATCATAAAACCAATGCAAAAAGATAGATCTGAAGCTACCTTTACTCTTCAAAACTAAGTATTCCATAGCTCACTTAATGCAGGTGAAGATTACAGATGTTTGTAACAATTCCACATAACCAAGCTAAACTAATGATTCAAAACCCAATATGGTACTGCCTGCAACCTCACAACCTTTTTTCAATATGCTATAACTGCCCCCTGTTGTGTCTCAACCATCTTATTTCTAAAAGAAAGCTACAATAACTACTCAAAAGGTTATAATTATTCATCCATTGCCACCACTGTTTGCTCACAATACCTGACAGCTATCATAACCAAACCACAAGAACAAGGTTTCAGTTCATTTAAACCCTAAACGGGAGTGGGGAACTTGAGGCTGTCTAGTTCAGAACCTGGAGAAAGTTACTTTGGCCATTTCCGCACTACACCATCGTAGTGCTATTGTTCCACTTTCAACATCCTGTGGAATTCTGGGGTTTGTAGTTTACTGAGGCCAAAGAGCTCTCTGGCTGAGAATTCTAAATGCCTCTCCTTAAACTGCAAACCCCAGGATTCCATAGGATGTTGAAAGTGGATAACGGCAATTTAACAGTGTGCAGAAATGACCTTTGTTGGACTACAGTTCTAAGAGTGCTATGAGACTTAGACTAACCCAGGGCTGTGATAACTGGGTGATTTTAGGAACTGTAATTCAACACATGAACTTTTCCAAGCTCAGCTTTCCATGCTGAACTACAGTTTCCAACATCCCTGATCACTGGCCATGCTGGCTGTGGTTGATGGGAACTGGAGTCCCACAATATCAGAGTGCTACTGGTTTCTTACTTCTCTAGTAATGAGCTGAGTCTGAGACACTTGGGTGCATTTCGCACACACAGCCCTAAAAAATCTTGGCAACCTTTGGGTTGCCATTAAGTCAGAAATGACTTGAAGGCACACAACAACAATATTGTGCCAACTTTTTTAAAGGGCTTAGTCCTTGGTTTTGGAAGAAAATTCTGAAGTGTGACATTAGCGGCAAAGAATTAAACAAAATGGGCCCAAATTCATTATTTTTAGCAGTTTAACCCATATGCTTCCAATAGCCAATGTTACACATTCAGAAGAGGTATTATGGTATAGCCCTCCTAGGCTTGTACCATTTTGGAATGCATCTGTGAAAGTATCGCCTTATCAAACATTTCCCACTGTGGAAAGCTAGCATATCATGGGATCATCTAAAGTACAACCATTATTTCTGGCAAGCTGGGTTTCTTCATGAAGGGAGTTTCTGACATGACTGAGCATTCAGGAATGCAGTTCCATCAGCTTCTAAACAGTGCAGTAGCCAGAGGGGTTGTACCATGTAATATACCTCACCTTGCCAATCAAGTCTATGTTCTCATGCTGATGTTCTTTTTCATGGCTAAATTAGATTTTACAGTTTGAGAGCAACAATCACTGAACACAGCAGTATAAACAGAAGGGCACACATTACCAAGAGTAACTGAGCAGTCCTATACCCCCGTTATGATGGAAGAAGAAGGACATCACTGAGACACTGGCACATCTTTGCCAGTGGTAGCAGACACTCCAATGGTGACCCCAGGGGCCATCCAGTCCAACCCTCTGCCATGCAAGAACCCACATCAAAGCACTCCCAACAGATGGCCATCCAGCCCCTGCTTAAAAACCTCCAAAGAAGGAAATGCCATCACACTCCAATGCAGCATATTCCACTGCCGGATAGCTCTGACCGTCAGGAAGTTCTTCCTGGGGTTGAGGTGGAATCTCTTTTCCTGCAATTTGAATCCATTGCTCCTTGTCCTAGTCTCTGAAGCAGTGGAAAACAAGCCTGCTCCCTCCTTGACATGACATCCCTTCAAAGATTTAAACATGGCTATCATGTCCCCTCTTAATCTTCTCTTCTGCAAACTAAACATCCCCAGCTCCCTAAGCCACTGCATCATGGCATGTCTTGTGGTGAGCTAGAATAATAGATCTTCTACCATACCCTTGAGCCCAGCCTTCCCCATCCTGGTGCCCTCTTTTTTCTTTTTACTCTAATTCCCATGATCCTGCCTCACTGATCATGTTAGCTGTTTTGAAGGGAGTAGCATTCCAAATCCAGGTTAAGAAAAGATGTCATAGCCACACAGCCAGTGCATCCTGTTTGGGAGAAAGGCTGGATACCATGAACAAACTAAACTAAACTAGAATAGAATAAAACTCTTGAGTGTAGGATTGCACCCAGACCAGTTTGAAACAAATTTAACTGCTTACCTTCCTTGCTTCCTTCTCTCTCATACACAGCATCTTTTTGTTCCCAACAGCACTGAGAATTTCTTGTTAGGGACATCCACTCCTTTCATAGAATGTGCATCCCTCAATGTACACATGAGCTTGTGTATAAAGACATGCAGAAACCACAGACCTCCATAACTCTGTGCCCTTTTCTCTAAAATAGATATAATCTGTTCCTGCCACCCTTCTAATCTCCACCTCAGTGACCTTTTGATTCCTGAAATTGTGTATGGATCTACATCCTTAATAACCCAAAGCTTAAAGCAGAACTTGTGTGTGCGATTGCACAAGAATGTGAGTTTCTCCCAAACCAAGAACACAGAAATATTAAAGAATACACGACGTGTATATGATGAATGACAGATAAAGTTGCACACCACCAGAGGGCAACCTTGCACTGCCATCACACTGTTAACAACAGTTGTTGACAACTCCTGTGGAAAATGAGAGCTGGATGAACGGATGGATGTGTTGAAGATGACAGTTTATGACGGTCTTTCCCAGTTGGGGCCCTACAGGTGTGTTGGACTACATCTCTAATCATCCCCAATTAGGCTGACAGGAGATGACAAAACTCGAGTTAAATGCATCTGGCAAGCACCAGATAGGAGAAGGCTGGTTTAAGACATCTGACCACCTCTATATACCAGGACGGGATATCTCTCAATGGTAAAGAACATCTTTGGATGCCCTCATACTTCCGATCTTGCCAAGGATTCAAGGTAACAAAAGACTGCAGCTTTTTTAAAACCCCAAAGAGCCACTACAAGCCAGAGGAGATGATACTGAGTTAAAGAGACCAATGACTTCACTCCGTGTAAAACACATTGTTCTATGCCCTCCACTGGAAAAACTCCATTATCGCACCTCTCTCCCCCACTTCCCTGGGCTGCTCAACCTAGCTGCACAAAAGGAACAGGGAGGAGGAGTTTACTATGGAAAAAACCCACTCTTCAGCGGCGCAGCACCATCCAGCAAACACATGTCCACAGAATGGAAGCATCGGTCCATGCTATTCAGCCCCGGGTGTTTCTGACCTCTGACCTTTCACTTTGAGTTTTTTGCCCTTTCCCTTGAAATTTGCATCTGCTGCTCATTCAAAAAACAATGTTGAAGGAAGCATCTTGGGCAAAGAAAGGACTGCCACCCCATCCCTACCCAGAGAAGAGTCAGGACCAAAGAACACCTCTACAGCACAAGAGCTTATGTTCTCTCAAATTGTTCAGCACCGGGTCTTAAGGTCTGGTCAAGGTGGCAGACTTTGAGCCTGCTAACATGCAGGTTCCAATCACAGTGTAGTCAACGGTTTGTGCATAGGTGGCCAGGTGCCCATTCTGTGCCAGTCCAACAATGGGAGGAAGACATTTGGTATCTGGCAGTGTGCTTCATGAGAACTTCAGTGAAGGCCCACAGCTTAGGGGCAAGCCCCCCTTTTCTATGGTAAAGATCCCAGGTTAAATTCCAAGCCTCTTTACTCCAAACAGGAGTGGGCAAAGTAGAGGGGGAGGGCTGGTTTTGGGTCTCCAGGGGTCAAATGTTTTGCCTCAAATCGCCTCTATGGATGCATTTTCACCATGTTTTGGGGGAAGACATTTTATACCAAGGAGAGTCCTTTGAAAAACGTAAGCAAAGAGGAAGTGACTTTGAGGCCACTTTCTGTTGTTAAGAAACAGACCCATCTTGAACCTAAAATGGCAAAAATATCCTCATTCCCCTTAAAGGACATTTGGGGCTGGATGCAGCACGGAGGTGTGAAGCTTCAATGTCTCTTTCAGGGAAGGTACTGAAACCCTCTAACCTCTAATAGTTGTCCACTCCTGACTTAAACGGATCAGTTAGCAAGTGATGGTAAATACCTTTGTCTGCCTGGAGATCTTCCACCTAAGAAACCAGCCAGCCCTGGCCAAGACAGACCAGAACTAGAAAACGTTCCAAGAATTTCCCAGCCAGCTTAGACAGCAGTCAGGCCAGCTGGATGATTTTGATGACTGGAGTCCTGAAAATTAGCTTTTCCAAGCTCTGCACTAAGCTGGCAGCTCTCTCCATATCTACCCATGGGGTGGGCTGGAGCTCTTCATCCTCTTTCCTATGTTCCTCACTTGGCAACCCAAGAATCTCACTTTCTTCATTAAAAAAAAAAAGTTCTCTTTGCAAAAGATCTTTAGAGGCAGAATGCACAGTAAAATGACAGAAGCCAATGAGAGGGCAATAGTGGTGTATCGAGGCTCAGCAGCACCTGGGGCAAGTGTGGAAATTCCACCCCAAGAGCTGCCACCGCTTCCACACTGGAACAAGAAGGACCCCTGTGAGGGCAGTGGCAAAGGTGAGTGGGGCAGGGGGCGGCAGTGGGCAGGAGGGTGCCCCCAGGCATTGATGCCCAGGGCACACGTCCCAGTTGCCCTACCCTATATATGCCTCTGGAGTCCCAGTAAGCTGACAAGGAATGCCAGTACACATTCAATGCACTCTCTGAATCAGGTGATCAGAAACAGATGTATACCAAGAGAGAAAGTGAAGACTTCCTTGTGTGTTAAGATGCGATTACGATATTATGCCAGCCACACCTTAGGATGTACCCCTCCCATAAGCAATCAAAGGGTTTTCACTCACTCACACGCACCACTCCCATGGCCCAAAAGTGAGAAGCCAATGGTCCAGATGGTTAACTATCCAACATTGTGACTCCTTAATGTTTAATGCAGGGGTGAGGAACTTGTGGTCCTTCATATATTATTCAATTTCAGCTCCCATCACTCTTCACAACTGGATCTCTTGGTTGCTAGGGCTGATGGGACTTGCAGTCCAACAGCAAAGGAAAAGTCACACACTCCCAAGCCCTGGCAGGAGTTGCCTGGCAGGAGTTATTTGAGCAGGTGAGACACTATGTCACAGAAAGTGCTGGCTGCAGAAATCCTGTTCTGGGCCAGAGCATGATGAAGTATTTTGGACTACATCTCCTGGAATCTCCAAATCAGCATGGTCAGTGAGGGGTTGTGAGAGCTGTAGTCCAAAAAGTAATTTTCTCAAACTCAAGTTTTCCATCACCTTGGGGGGTGCTTTCATACTACTCAGTTATAGCACTATGATTCCACTTTAACTACCACGGCTGTGTCCTGGGGTTTGGAGTTTGAGGAATTCTGGGGTTTGGAGTTTGAGGAAGTGCTAGAACTCTCTGGCAGAGAACAGTCAAACTGGAATCACAGTGCAATAATTACATAATACTGAAAGGGCTCATAGTTCCATCCCATGGAATCTTGGGATTTGCAGTCAAGAGCTCTAGTACTTCACCAGACTGTGAACCCTAGGATTCCATGTGATGTAGCCATGGTAGTTAAAATGGAATCAAAGGACACTGTCTGTAGTGTCCTTCAGATGTGTAGGCCTTTAACTCTTATTATTTCCCAGCTGGTGCAGCCAATTAAATTTTTTCTAAGAAAAATAAAATCTACTAAACCAAACCTATAGTACACTTGCAGAACACTCAACTCATTTCAAGTATCACGGCCACTGATTGCCTTTCTTGCTTGCCCTAAATTACTTGAAGTCAGAGAAGACATATCTGAACAAGGCTTTACCTATCTCCTTTTGACCTGCGTTTCTGGAGGTTTTTCCCTTTCGGTCTCCTCTCACTGCCAATGCAGAACACTCCTCCTGGGCCAGTGACTCTGATGGACTCTAGGCCTTTGGAGGATTTCTTGAAGGTGAATTCGACGGCCTCTCCTTCTTTCAGGCTGCGAAAGCCTTCCATGTGGAGCTTGCTCTGGGGGCCAGAAAAGAAGAAGGGAAGAGAAGAGGTCAGCTGCAATGAATGTTACAAAGAATGCCAGCAAGGCAGAACTCTCATGGGATGTTACATGTCATGTTACACGGGATGTCATCTGTACCCCACTGCAGCCCTGCTAGAACTAAGGTATATGTATACCCCTCTTCGGATTCATGAGAGTCACTGAGTAATCTTGGACCAGTCACTCTCTCTCAGCCTGACCTACCTCACAGGTAAGGTAGCTGAGGATCATCCCAGCCTCTGAAGTTTCTAAGCCAACACCTGAGACCTCTTATAACTAAGAGAAATGCCCCCCTATAAGTAATGACTGTTGGATGCAGTAAAATTTGTCCTGCATAAATGATTGGCACCTTTTCATTCTGCAGGGTCTAGATCTTTTTCTTTTCTTTCTTTTTTTTTTTTTGCAATATTTTAATTAAAATTTTAAGCTACACAGCTACATGACAGCAGAACTAAACATTAGGAAGAACTTCCTGATGGTAAGAGAAGTTCAATAGTGGAATGTGTTGCCTGGGAGTGTGGTGGAGTCTCCTCCTTTGGAAGTTTTTAAACAGAGGCTGGATGGTCATCTGCCAGGAATGCTTTGATGGCGTGTTCCTGCGTGGCAGGGGCTTAGACTTGATGGCCCTTGTGGTCTCTTCCAACTCTATGATTCTATGACACTGAAAGACCAGAGTTTGATTCCTGGTTCAGCCACCGAAACCCACTGGCTAGTCTTGGACTCCTCACATCTCTCAGCCTCAGAGGAAGACAATGGCAACACACACACCCCAAACAAATCTTGCCAAGGAAACTTCATAATAGGTTCACTACTGGATTGCCCTAAGTCAGAAACTACTTGAAGGCATGCAACAACTGCATGTCATCCTTACTTCAGTGACACCTCAGTCCCCATCCCAGCATGTTAAAGATTTCACATAGACACTGAAAAATTTAAATCTGAAAGATTTAAACACAGCATGGAAGACCCCTTGTAGCACACTGCCAGCATCAGTTCTTGGAATTAGCCATCTAAGAACTGTAATATGGTGCCAATTTTCAGATAAATTGTTGTGTTAATCTGCCGTGGCATAAAACGGAGGGGGCATACCTATATTTTAGCATGAAGCTTCATGGGTCTGTTTCAGTGTATCTAAGGAAGCAAAATAATATCCACAAAAGCTAATGCTAAAATATAAACTAGTCTTAAAGGTGTTGCTGGATTCCTTTTCTCCCTTCCTTTTTTTTTCCTTTTTATGTAGTATGGTGCTTATATATCCAGGCTTACAAAATATTTAACTATAGAGACAGAAGGGTCTTCTAGTGTTCTACTTGTAATGCAGCATATCCACAACCAGGATACCTCTGACAGATGACCATCCAGTCAATGAGTCTAAAAGCTGCTGAAACATCAAGGAAAACCAAAAGCATTGTACTCCTCCTGCCCCTCTCAAGAACAGCCCAAGGCTATTCTATTCCCCCAAAGGTTTTATGAGGAGGGTGTAAAATGCTTTTTGCCTCCAAATGTCTGAGGGGGGACATTCATGAGACATTTTCTCATATCTTCAGCTACTAGGTCATCTCTCCTTTAAGCCTAAATGGGACTCCTTTCCAAACTGGAAGTGATCACCCCGTCACTTCCTGTTTGGGAAATTCATTCATTCATTCATTCATTCATTCATTCACTCATTTTCTGCTCTTCTCCCAGTATGGAACCCAATGTGTCCTCTCCAGGCATTTAAAATGTATGGACCTCTGAAAATGCACAAAATTGCTCATAAATCCAATTTTTTTGGCAACCCTTTTTCGGACCCTACAAATTGGAAGGGGGAATTGGAGGTGCAGTCCTCCAGGATCCAAGACAGGGCAGGGGGTGACTGTGTCAGATTATTTCAGAAACAAGCCAGACCAGTGCGTCTCTAATGAAAAACAGCTTTGGAACCATCTAGAACAAAAGTGTGAAATAACTGCTTCAAGCTGGACGCGGTGCCACCTATAGCTTATTAAAAATACTGCAGAAAACCACTGCACCAGTAGTTCTTAACCTTTTACTACAGCCTCTTTTTAGATATTTTTTGTTGCCAGAAACCCCCAAGACTTAACTCAAGACCCCAAACCCTAAAACCCTAAAGTGCCTTAAATACTTATTTCAAGTCGTAGAAATAAAGTAAATGAACACATTCCTATTCTTTCCTTCTTCAGGGACCCCCTGTGACGATATCACAGCCCCCCTGGGGGGTTCGCGGACCACAGGTTAAGAACGATTGCTCTACATCACAAACTGATGCAGCCCTCTCCCACCCAGTCCTGGCTGTTGATTGCCTCTGCTGTAAGGTGACCAAGACAATTTCTGCACTATACTGTTATAGTGCTATTATTCCACTTTCAACATCGTATGGAATTCTCGGGTTTATAGTTTCCTGAGTCCAAAGAGCTCTCTGGCTGAGAATTCTAAAGGCCCCTCCCTAAACTGCAAGCCACAGGATTCCATAGGATGTTGAAAGTGGAATCATAGCACTATAACAGTGTACATTGAAAATTGCACAAGAAAGTTGCCATTTCAAACTCAAACCTGCAAATGAATGGAAAGGGACCTCACTGTTCATTCCAGAGCGTCTGGAGCTTACCAGCAGCCACTCCCTCTTGCTCATGAAGATCTTAGCAACCTGAAGAGATCCATAGTTTTTTTCATCTTCTGGCTCCACATTAGATTTCTGCAGGAGTTGCATAATCACAGTCTCTAAGCAACTGGTATTGCCCCATCTCTCAAGGAGGAATTTATTGTCTCCTGGATCCAGCCGGACATCCCCTTCCTATTAGATGTAATAAGCCAGGAGGAGCAAGGGGTGAAGCATGACAAAGCACCTTGTTTGCATGCCTCAACAGGTCTGCAGCCCAGGGATACAGCACAGCAGCTGAGCGCTTACAAGTAGAAGATTCCAGGTTCAGTCCCTGGAATCTCCATGCAGGGGTATGAAAGCTCCTGCTTCAAACCCTGGAGAGCGGCCACCAGCTAGCAATGTTAAGTCACCTGAATCAACAGTCTGATTCAGTGTCTGAGAGTTTCCTATGTCCTTATGAACTCCTTGAAAAGTTATAGTTCAGCACTTCCATATTGAAATCTTGCCAGCAGGGCAACTTTCAGATCAACAAAGGCCACATTATGGGAAAGCAAGAATTTCCCAGCTGGCATGGCCAGTGGATTCTGGATGCCGTAGTCCAAAAGATATTCCCCCAATGCAGGATGGCTCTGATATGCACTGCTACACAGTAACATCCAAATGCAAGGGTATCTGTGTTGATTGTAAGACAAATCTAGTCCATATTGTGGTGATACCATCACCACCATCTTTCTGTTTCCTCAGTTCAGGATTCAAAACATCTCCCAAAACTACAGGAAAAGAACTTTTGAGTTGCTCAGCTGCATCCCAAATACAGTGCTTTCCAAAGGACCTAATTTACCTTTGCAAGGAACAATCAAGTGCCATACATGCAGAGGTATAGCTGGTGAGGGGGAGGGCACTGCCTCACCAAATAAGAACTGTGCCTCTCCATTGAATTTTTCCTTCAATCCCAAAATTTCTAGCATTGTACAGAGTGAGAGACTGGAAATTGTTCACACCTAGACCTCTTCTATTTGCTGTGTTCCCAATTCCCTTGGTCTCTTTGCCTGTCCCTTTTCTTTAGATGCCTAAACTGTGGCCATTTCTGCACTAGACTGTTATAGTGCTTTTATTCCATCCTATGGAATCCTGGGGTTTGCAGTTTAGGGAGGGACCCTTGAGGATTCCATAGGATGTTAAAAGTGGAATAGCAGCAGGAAACGGCCTGTGTTTCTAAATGCTCAACTGAAGTTTTAAGTTACTGCAATGCTAGAAATTTGGAGACTGAAGGAAAATTTTGTGAGAGGGAAAAATTCTAATTAGAGGCCCATGCCCCAGTCCCTCCCCTCACAGCCACATCTCTGTAATGCATGCAGCTGTGAACTACCATATTGTTTGTGTGAAGAGGCAAGGCCAAGCAAAAAATAGCCTGGGATCTGATCTTAATGTGATTTGCTGCATTGGAAGCAACACTTCTTAACTTCCAGTTGTTTTCTAAAAATAGTAAATGGCAAAAAGCTCTCTTCCCTGTTAAATTAGAAAACTTAAGCAAAAATAGATGTGTGTGTATGTGTTTTAAAGGATTTGTGTATCAGCTCCTGTTCTGATTACTCTCTAGAGGTTAAATCCAGTTGCTAGTCCCAGCTAGAGTAGGCCCATTGACTCAAAGGAACTTGACGAAGTGTTGATCTATTTAGTTCCTGCTGATTCGATGGGTCTGCTCTAATTGGGACCAGCAATTGGATTTAGACAATCAACATCAATCCAGGACTAACTTGGCATTCTGTATTATAGTGCATTATAGTGCATTTCTAGAACCTCAGACAATTGGAATTAACATGCACCCCTGCGCATGCGCTGACACACACACACACACACATGCATGCACACACTTCAACTAATTAAAACTCAATCAGCTTCATTGAAAGTCTCGTTTGAACTGTCATACTTGTAACATCTGCAGGAGGCCCAGATCAGATCTCTAAGGGCTATTCCCTAACGCTTCTCCCCTCCCCGCTGCCCTCCATTTCTCAGCAATAAAAATGGATCAATGAGCTTTTGTTGTTGTTGTTTGTTGTCCCTGGAGCACTTGGCAACTCACAGCTCCCTTCTGGGGATGCTGGGGTAGAGTTCGACAGAAAAAGAGCCCTACTCAAATCTAAGTCCTACAATAAATTCAACTAAGCTTTTCACAATAGATTTTCAAGCATTTGGCAAAATATGGCCCTTATGGCTTACACTGAGACCGAAGTCTCCTTTTTTGCCTAAATTCTATAATTAGGATCCAAAAATTAGAAGTAATGAGTTATAGCATCTGGTGAGGAGTTGAAAAGAGGCCAGAATGAAACTGTATTTCAAAAGTAATGCAATTAATGGGGACAAAATCACTTTATTGATGTAGTAATATTTTCCAGTGATTCATCATTTTTAAACGTTAATCAATCAAGAGAATTTTTAGGGCATTGGACAGGAATTTTGTCAAGCTTCATGCCAGTCTTTTATCAATCCCACATTTTCAACCCTCAAAAAGCAAAAAGTAACAGAAAACAGCACAAGTTACATTTGTAAACATGGCAGTGAGTACAAACAATAAATTACTTTTTTAACCATAACAAGCAACAGGGCTAGATTATAAAAAAAGAAAACCTTCCATCCTCTGTTCGGTTTAGATACCTACAAAACGGACAACATTTTCACAGATGAAAATAAAGATGTGCTTGAAACTCATGTACACAGATTACATTAATACCATTTTTCTATTACTCAAGATGGCTCAGCATAAAAAGTATTCTGCAATACAGAATAATAAAAACAACACACACACACACACATATATCAAGGATTACTACCCATGTCCTATTTGCTTCTTTAGACTGGGAGTTCTAGTTCACTGGCTGTATAACATACTGTCAGATGATGGCATCCATATCAGTGGGACGGTAGATCTGTTCTGGGTTTTAGTCCAAACTTTGAAGGAGCTATGCAAGGTGTTAAACCCTCTCTCCAAAATAAGTTCAATACCCGGGATATCACCTTTAAAGTTCCAACTGAAATACAAAATGGACTAGCTGTCCTGCTGACCACAACAGTGAGGGGATCAGTGTGGAGTTCTTTACTCCTGGAGTCCTGCCGCCTGAGGCAACCACCCTACCTTGGAGTAGGGTCTGCTCTGGCCCTCTTTAACTTCTTTCTAAAAACACAGACTGATGGAAGAAATCCCTAAGATTAAAATTCAACTTAAACCAGAATTCTTTCTGTTGGGACTGGTTGATGACCAGATGAATAAAGACTTCCTAAAAGTGTTGCAGAATACGACTATCGCCGCGAGGCTACTGTGTGCTCAAAGATGGAGGGCCTTAGACACACCATCTCATGAAGAGTGGCTATTAAAGATATTGGGTTTGCCAGAGGAGGATAAATGGATGGCTCTGATAAGAGAAGACTGTTAAAAGATCATCATAGGCATTGGGCAAGGGTTACTGAATTCATAAAAGACATGGGTGATAGACTTAAAGCGAGAGGTTTGATTAACCAAAGCCAAAGGTATTTTATTGGTAGCAAAATTATCTATACATGTTATCAGCTTGCAAGTAAGCAGGAGCAGTACATGAAGAAATGCTGGAGATGATAGCTTAAAGTTGTTATAACAAGGGCCCTTTCCACACGGGGGTATTATAACAGTGTAGCGCGACCTCTGACGGAGGTCGTCTACACCGTAAAATGGATTGGGGCGGATTACTTTAGTGTAATTCCACACCCCAATCCGCGCTAGGGCGACCGGAAGTAGCGGCACCACGTGTTTTTTAAAAACCACTTTTTATGTGGTTTTTAAAAGGCACAGGGCATGCAGCCGCGTGCAGCCACATCGCAGCGCCCGGTGTAGATTTGCAGACGCGTGCAAGGGCGTGCATGCAGATCTGCCGGGGGTGGGCTTTCCGGTTGGCGAGCTTCTCCGGTTGGTGGAGAGCCTCCGCCAGCCGGAAGCCGCCATTTTGGACGCCGTAGGATGCCAACGAGTGTGGAGCAGCAAAAACGCACTGCTCAACGCGGCGACGGACATACCCAGATGCAAGTAAGGTCCGTCCTAGCATGTTTTGCCCGTTTTTTCCTCCGTGTGTGGAAAGGGCCAAGATTTAGATATAACAAATTAAATAGGATAATATGGTTGCATTTTTTTCCCATCTGATAACATCTTTCACTAAATCCCAGGAAGTGGGACGTCAACTGTATTTTTTGTCTGTCTCTTTTTTCTTCTCTTACTTTAGTATAGTTTTATTCCTTAGTTTTGTTATGTTTTGTAATTAGAAGACACAATGTCTCAGTGTAGTAGGATTTTTTTTTTAGTTGGTAGTATGTTACTTTATGTCTTTTTCTTTTCTGTGTGTTTGTCTTTTATTGTAGCTAAAATGTTGTGTTTAAGAAAAACTATTTCCCCCCAAAAGTAACTTTCCCAGCTCTTTTCAAAGCAATGTTGTTGTGAGATAACTTCCTAATCAAAGAGAAGGGCCCACTCATTAAGTCACACATTTTTACTCTGTCTCTCCTCTGATAGGTGATTCTCAGCTCTCTTGGTAACCAGCTGATTTAGAAAATGGGGAAAAACTTTTTATCTTATCACTTTGTATAAAGAGCATTCAGCTCTGTTCAGTAAATCTTCAACATGTTGCAGCACCAGAGATGGATCATCTTTGTCGGAGATTGGCATATCTGTCCATTGTTTACATGGATTGAGACCAGTGAGGCTCCACAAGCCCGCCTTTGATGTCAATCTGTGGCGTTCAATTAAATGATTTTCAACTCCAATGTAATGGATTTCACCCGTGGCCACATCTGCTTTCCCATGGTGTCAATCTCCTGATGAAGCCAGAAGGAAGATGCTGATTTTTTTGCGGGGGAAAAAGACCCCTCCCCTCAGCATGGATCTATCATTCATGTACAGGATGCAGCAACATGGGATCTAACCATAAGCAAAGCTGGAAGTTTGAATTGTCACCACATCCTGAAAGATGACTTGATCATGGAAACCGGAAGTGCCCACCTGAGCCAACGGGTCTACTTATCACTAAGCTCGCCAAAAGAAACTTGAAATTAAACACACCTTCCCATTGATGAATGTGATAACACTGTCTGGTACTCTGGGGATCTATATTAGAAATGGGCCATAGTAGCTTCCATGTCACTGGAAGCCACTACAGGGTGGCTTTAGTCCAAAGTTTTAAAGTTTAAAACAGCTTTCCAACATGCTGAACTTATCCTAAAACTAGCATCTTGAATAGTCTTACTATCTTCTGTAAAGTTTGTACTAAAAACCAGAGTGGATGAACTATTTCACTAATATGGAAGCACTGGAAGTGGGACTGGTTACAAAATGTTGCATAAATTTTTTTTCATCCAGAGTTTCAACAATCCATCCAGCCTTTCCCCCACCACTGGTTTTCTGCTGCCTTCCCAATAATCAACCAGCAAGCTGTTTCTTTCTCACTGTGCTGTTTTGGGGGTTTCTTCTTCCCTTAAACATCTCCCCCCTGCCCAAAATTTTATTGTACTCCTGGAAACCTAAGCCTGCTGACACCTTCCTCTTATACATGGGTGGTGCCATTTTAGCCACCCAAGCAACAGAGCTCACTGCCTGAACACTGAAAATAGAGGGAATAAGGAAAGCGAATATGTATCCGCTTTAACAAGAAGGTTAGATTAGAGGAGGGCAGAGAGGCCTACAAGACCTCTCTCATATTTTTTTCCTCTTGCAAAATTGCAGTACAAAACAACAACAAAAATTACAACATGAAACAAGTTACAATTTGCCCTAGGAATTATATAGGCATATATCTTACATAATAATGCATGCAAAATATCTCAACTTTAAAACCCCTCATTAACCTAGTTAAGCTCATATGAAAACAAAGTATAACCCCCAGCCCCCCAAAATTTAAAAGCCCCCATATCAGCCAAAATGAGAGCCAGCTGTGGTGTAGTGGTTTTAATGTTGGACTACAACCCTGGAGACCAGAGTTCAATTCCTTGCTCAGACATGGAAAGCCACTGGGTGACTGTGGGTGCATCATGCACTCTCAGCCCCAGAAAACTGTGTGATAGGTTCACCTTGGGGTCACCGTATGTCGGAAACAACTTGAAGGCACACAACAACAACACATCAGCCAAAAAGTGTCCAGAAATGACATGTTGTCACTTTCGATGGTGTGGAACACCAGGGGGAGCACAGAGCGAGAAGAACAGCCTTCATCCTCTCCATCCCTGGTCTTGATGACTACAACCACCATGCCAAAAGGGATAACTGCAAACCTCAAGAGGAGTAATGTCTGAGAAGGCTCTGCCCAACATATGGAAACACCTGATCTAATGTGTGGGGTGGGACAAAGAGAGGATCATAGAATCATAGAGCTGGAAGGGACCATAAGGGCCATCAAGTCCAACTCCCTGCCATGCAGGAATATACCATCAAAGCATTCCTGAAAGATGGTCATCCAACTTTTTTAAAAAAAACCACTACCACATTCCAAAGCAGCATGTTCCACGGTCAAACTGCTCTTACTGTCAATAAGTTCATCCTAATGTTTAGATGGAATCTCTTTTCCTGAAGTTTGAAGCCATTGCTCTGTGTCCTAGTCTCTGGAGCAGCAGAAAGCAGGCTTGTCGCATCCTCCACATGACATCCTTCAAATATTTAAACATTGCCATCATGTCGCCTGTTAACCTTCTCTTTTCCAGGCTAAACATACCCAGCTCCCTCATGGGGCATGGTTTCCAGGCCTTCCACCATTTTAGTCAACGTCCTCTGGACACATTCCAGTTTGTCAGTATCCTTTCTGAACTGTAGTGCCTAGGACTGGGCAAAGTATTCCAGGTTGAGTCTGACCAAAGCAGAATAGAGTGATACTATCCCTTTTCTACCTGTGAGGAATGTCCTCACAGCTAGGGTTGCCAATTGAGTTTTGTCCCAGGCGCTGAGATTTCAGATCCAAAACCTGAGACCTAGTGATGTCATTAAGCATTAGACATCAAGTATCAATCACATTTGGTTACACACACAGAGGGAGAAAGAGATAGAACATATTTCCTGTTGGAAATTAAGACAGAGATCTTAACTAAAAGGACTGTTTCCAGATCATGCTGAAATGTGGGGATTATTCCTTGTCACCTACTTAGGAAGACAATATAAGGACCATTTAATCTAGCCTACTTGTTCCTAGTCAGAAGGCAGATGCAGAGCAGAATGGAGGGTGAGCCCTGATACTCCAAAGAGAACGAGGAAGCTAAGTAAATACACGGACACTGTAGAGAGTCTTTTCAAGTTGCAGCAACAAATAGAATAATCCTTGGAATTCATCACAATGTGCTGCTCTACAGCTTATCTGGGGCCATTTCCACACGAAACTGCAAACCCCAGGATTCCATAGGATGTTGAAAGTGGAATCATAGCGCTATAAGAGTCTCATGCAGAAATGGCCTGGGGATTTGCACCCAGGCTTTTCCTCTTTCCCAGAACTGACCCTGCAAGATTGCAGAACTTGCACCCTCATCTTTTGCCTGAAGATGACCCATGAAAATTGGGAGACTCGGGGCCAGGCTCTGAGATTGGCCAACCCTACTCGTAGCCAATGTAAACAAGGAGGTTTATAAAAGAGACATCAGTTTTTAAGATATCCTAGTCCCAGGATAATTAGAAACAACAGCGGTTATCATCATCATTTATACCCTGTCATTTCCAAGATTGGGATTTAAAGTGGTTTACAAATTACAATAGTTACAATATAATTTTTTAAAAAATACAGAAAGTCAACATTCTTTGGAACAGTTTTGCAATGGAAAAAAGCCTCGGACATTTAAGGATGAAGATCCCTAAAAAGTCAATTTCTGTCCTGGGGGTTAAAGTATAAACAGCGTGTCAAAAAGAAAAAGGGATCAAGAGGAGGAAAAAGAGCAAATTCAGGTGCTAGTAGATCTTAGTTACACGTTTTGTTAGTTTGAGAGCTTTCATCATGATCACTATCACCGCTACCACCAATTTAGATTTCTATCCCAAACTTCAGCACAAATATTTGCAGGCCAAATTAACAAAAATCAGAGGAAAAACAGCAATAAAAGGGAAATGGCAGGAGCTCAGTAACGGCACACATGCCTTGCCTTTGTAACTTTTTCGTAGGGTTTTACCTATATATCTTTTTATGTGTATCCATTTTAATTTTGCTAAGCTGCCTTATATCCAAACTCTAGGAGTAATAACAACAATAACAGAACAATTTGATAAACTTTCAAGGGTCCCCCAGGACACATTTGGCAGTGGGTGGGGGAACACTGCAATAAAATAAAAATGCATTCAGTCTAGAGACCCAGAGAGGATGTAGAGATTGTAAGGACTAGAGCACACAGGCAGGTTCCTGGGATTTTGAAAAGACATTTTCCAAACAGCAAAACAGGACCAGCAGTCTGTGAGTGGTGGGGAGAAAGAGATTCACATGTACCCATGCGTCTTTTGAGCAGATGGGTGTGTATACTGTTTTCGTGCTCCAACAGCATGCCTCTGTTTATTTTGAGATCGGCCAACCAACACCAACCAAAGCAGGGGTGGGGGGAAGCAATCATCTTTTCTCTCTGGAGAACACAAGAGAGAAAATCCCAAGGAAGGCTCCCCCTCCCCTGTTCGCCTCCCTCTCTCCCCTCTTTGGCCCTGGGTCTTTTGAAGTGACCTGCAAAAGAAGCTGGTGGTCTTCAGAGCATCCCAAACCCTCCTTCCCCCTCCCCTCCCCTCCTTCCCAAAACACACACATTGTTCAAATTCCTCTGTTATCAGATAGGTAATCAAACTGAAGCCCATTGAATTAGTCAAATAGCCCCCGCCTTGCTTCTGAAAGGAAGAGGCCCAAAGCCCCATCCCCACCACCACACACAAAGCCAGAAAATTCCCAGGCCTTCTCCAAAAAACACTTCCACCCCTCCTCCCCCTCCTTCTTCCCCAAAAAGGAATAAAACAAAGCCAAACCCAGGAGCAGAGAGAGAGATTCTGGATGCAATGGAAGCAAAGGGAAGGGATTCTGTTTTCAGCCACCGGGACTGGCCCTCGAGAACAAAAGAGTTGTCCCTGTCCATAGGGGATGACCAAATTCCAGGAGTTCCAAAGATTTTAGAGGAAGGGTGTTTGGCTGTGTGAAAGCCCCATTTTTCTCCCCATCAGTAGGTCGTGCCATCTTGTTCAGCTGGCACGCAATAGAGTTGTCAGGGGTTCATTGCAATAGATTGGGATGTGTGTATACACAAACGCACACATCAATATATCAGTGGATCAGTGAGGCTTGCTGAAGAATTGTATACTTGTTTATCACCATTTTTTTAAAAAAGAAGATAAATATAGATGCTCCATGCTACTTGGGAAAATTAGTACGCAGAAATGAGCTTCCCTCAAGACAGTTGACAGTAATGCTCAAAGCCGGATGCATATCTTCATGGTAAAGATCATCTGGGCCACACAAAACTCACTGGAGGTGTGTGAAACAAAAAAGGAGCACATCCCTATCTAAGGCCCCTAGTCAAACAAGAATCAAAGCAATGTAGCGGCCAGGATAACCTAGAATATCCAGGAGCCCTTTCACACTGCAAGAGTATAGCATAATGATTCCACTTTAATGGCCATAGTTCAGTCGTATGGAATTCTGGGATGTACAGTTTAGGAAGAAGTACTTAGAATGCTCAGCCAGAGAGCTCTAGTGCGTCACCAAACTACAAACCCCAGTCTCGCATAAGATGTTGCTATGGTAGTTAAAGTGGAATCATAGAATTATAATTATAGCCAACTTGTGGGCCCTTTCATGCTACATTGGCCATTCCATCCTATGGAATCCTGGGGTTTGCAGTTTCAGGAAGGGCTGGAAACTGCAAACCCCAGGATTCCATAGGATTGTTGCAAGTGGAATAATAGTGCTATAACAGTCCAGTGCGGAAATGGCCTATGTAGCATGAAAAAGCCCACAAGTTCAGGTCCTCACTGAATCTTGATATCCATGAGGGTGATTTGGGGCCGACTACTTTCAGCCTAAGTTACATCACAAAGTTATTATAAAGCTAAAGGGGGAGGGAGAAGAAACCACATACTGTATCACCTTTGAAACTTGAACTAAGCATTTAGAAATACAATTTGTGCACCCAAAGAAAGGGAGCAGGCAGAGTTACCAAGGGAACACAAAGGAATTTGAGGACTGAAGGAAAATTGCAGCAGCAGAATTTTTATTTTTGGGGAGGCAAAGACCTCATTTTGTCCACCACCCCCCACCTGTATTCCTGATCTAGAGAGCCACATCATTCCCACCCCTGGGCTAATTATTCAGTTTGAGACTATCATAAAAACAAAAGAAGACTATTGTGTAATTCTGTTCCTGCCATGTCCCACCAGATGCTTTTGGAAGGCCCACTGGGAGTACATGAACTCAACATCATCTTCTCACTCAGGCTCCCCAGTATTAAGTACTGAAACTGGCATTGGCTATAATATGTTGCTGTCATGACCAGGAAACACTGATGGCCTTATCCTCCACAAATTTCTCCAAACCATCCAAGTCGGTGATTATCAATTTAGCCAACAATACAGGGTGTTGTGAGGCTAACAAGCTTCTTGGAGGAAATGCATCTTAAGATGCAAAAGCACCAGCTGAAGCCTGCTTGGCACATGAAACTTGTGGCATAATATTTGGTAGGCTTCTTTCTTAGATCCCAGCAGACCCCACTGAGGCGGGGGTGGTGGTCAAGTGTGGAAGGCTGGGCATAGAGTGCCAGACTTGATTGATATCCTTGTATTTTGTAGGTAGAGTCAAGCATTTCTCTTTCCATTTCCTTTATCTGCAATTATACCCTGGAATTTATTTCTACCTAATGTGTTTAGGAATGGGATGTCAGTATCTTTGTTTATTCTGGCCAGTGTGGAAGTACTTTCTGGCTCTGCCAGTTTGACAGGATGCTAGAAAAACAACAGCCCTTTCAGACATTCTGCTAAATCTAATATAAATTCACAGAATCAAATAGAAGACCAGAGGGAATCTAAGAATATAGGTAGACATCAGGGCTGTGCATTTTCCCCAAAAGCAAAATTTGATAGTTGTATACAACCAATGCATCCTGAAATTCTCACATTTCATTTCATTAAAATACACATGTGTACATATGCACGCACACACATGGATTTCTGGTCCTTAGGGCTACAGAGAAAGGCTTGAAATTGAATGAGTAATGTATGATGAAACTTCAGAAACCAGGGCTGAGCAAAATTTCTAGTAATAACAGAGGAAGCTTCAATACTCCTCAAAAAAGAAAATAAATGATGCTTTGATTCCACTCCTCATTTACTCTGCAGTAAATCCATTGAATACAGTGGGATTTATCTGATCAACCACATCTTCAGTTAGGTTGCACATTAATTAATGACTTTGTATCCTAAATTTTCTTGGGGTTGTTCCTTGTACGTGTTCCTCATCACACAAATTTTATCCTCAGTTGTGGACTTCATGGCCAATTGCTAATCTGAGCCTGAGCCTTCTCAGTCCAAGTCCAATGCATGGAAACCAGGACATGACACTGTATAACTTCAATCACATCATGCATATAGGCGGCAAAAACTATTATGCTGTTGTATATATTGAGACATGTCCATCCATGGATTTGGGTGTCTGTGGGATGGTGGTGGAACCTGGAATCACTGGGTATCAAGCTGAGGACCCACTATATTTTGTTTGTCCCAGATCACCAGTAGTTCTATATGTCATCAGCAAAACCTGAATCTAGATCTGTCTCCTTTGGACTGCTCTGGCTTTAAAAATATTTAATGAAAAATGCCATTGTGCCTCCAATTATTCTTAGCATATAAGGCATGGGCCTTGATGTAGGGTCTTCCAAAGCAGCGTCCACACATGATAATGAAGTGGCACAGTGTGCTCCCTACTCCTACTACATCTGACAACTAGGCCTTTACCGCTGTCTGATGATATATGCTTTTTTAGATAGTCTGAAGAACATTTTCCATCCTCATAGACCAATAACAAATACTGGCTCTTGGGAAAAGGTGAGAGATATGGGGTTGTTGGATGATGTTGGACTCCAAATCCCATCAGACCTAGCCAGCATGGACAATAGTCTATAATAGTGAGATTTAATGTCCAACAACACATGGAGAGTCAAAGGTTCCCTTGTAGGTGTCAGGACCCATGGAAAACTACCCATACAAAAGAGATAAAAAACATACCCAGACCCTAAGGGTTTCAAGAAAGCATGGGATACTGATCTACATACAAACATGGCAAAGTTAAATGGAAAACACTATGGAAAAGTCTTCCAGTAAAATCTATATTTTCCCATATGAAAGGACATGCTTTAAAAATAATATACCATTGGTACCTAGCCCTAGTAAAAACTAAATCTATAGACATCTAAGAAATGCCAGAGGAACTGCGGGGCACTGGGTGCATATTTCCACATGTGGTGGAAGTGTCCCAGTATTTTTGATTTTTGGAAAAAGATCATTCTAATAATAAATCAAATTACAAGCCAAGCAGTTCCTACTGACCCCAAAATAGTACTTCTCTCCATATTTTGTGATAGCTGTGAGGCATTAAATCACACAAAATTGATAATAACTCAGAAATGGAAAAAACTGGGCCAAGTCTCAACTGGGTATAACAATTTTGAGAAACAGCACTTATGGAAAAGCTGGCATCTGCTGTACAAGATGATAGAAATGACCAGTCAGAACTAAGCTTCTTTTCAACATGGCTTCCTTTTATTAATTTCATCAGTGACAGCAGAGAGTTTCCACTTCCTCCACGGTCACATTTGGATTACTGGAGAAATGTTTGAGTTGAATGGTAAATGTACTGTTATTTTCTCATGCTGTGCACTTATGTACCAAAGATTTCATATAAACCCTAAAAACCTTACACCAACCTCATGCCTGGGGAGTTTCTTGTTTGTTCTCTTAAAAAATAGTTACTTTATGCCTCTATGTCATATTGTTGATAACTTAATAAAAAAATTTACAAAACCTATTTGGCACAACCTTTGTTCTCTGTTTATACAACAACCTGCACCGGGGTATAAATTAATTAATTGAAGAAATGCAATTCTCTGCTGTTAATTGACTTTCCTGGGTTGTTGTGAGAACAACAAGAAGGAGAGAAGTCTTGAAGTCCTTGGAGCAAAGGTGGGATACTGATGAAACAAACAAACAAAACTGCAGGGAAAAACTATCTAAAGATTTCTGGAATTCAAAGCCCTCCACACTTACAGCCTGACAACGTTTAAAACACAAGGAACTTCACTGATCTTCTGCATTTGTTCAATTCCTTTGTGCTTCATTGCTTCCTGTCACTCTCTTGTCTCATCTATTTACTTCCAGCCAACTTTATGCTGCCCTAGCAGAGCTAAGATGCTGCATTCTGCTTCCCGCTTCTCCAAAATTGCATCTACATTGCACCATCCTTCATCAGTATGCTTAGAAAAGACATTTTTTGAAAACTGTCTTGTTAAGAGATAGTAATTAAGTGTTTCTATATTGGCTATTGAAGAAAAAGATTCCTCTTCTTTCATGGTCAACATGGAAACACAGGCTTCTAGCCTCAAAACTGTCTAGTACCTATGGTTGGACTTATTGACAATACCTCACTGTCCTGTATGGGTTCTCCAAAACACTGTGAGGTCAATAAATCCCTTACCACAACATCAAAAGATAAATGGGTTTTACAATCTAGATCCAACTGGAGAAATGTGGTCTGTGTGCTGGCAAGCAGCCCACAGTTGCTCACAGCCTACCATTTAAGAACACACAGAGAGAGATGTTTTCCTATTTGAAAATTATGACAGTTCCTTCTCACCCATTTTGAGAGCCAGGACAAGAGACACTTAATCGAGCCTGGAAAGTGGATGCAGAGTTGAGCTAAGGGTGAGCCCTGGTGCCACAACTACTGGAAAGAGACCCAGCAACTCCATCCCAACCTGCCAAAACATGTTTTCTAGCCCCCACTTAGGGTCGCCACATCCTATGGCCCAGCCATGAGTCTCTAGTTTTCATTGGATCATCTCCAGGCAGAAGTTATTGCTGATGTTGTGTACCTTCAAGTCATTTCTGACTTATGGTGGCCCTGAGGCAAACCAATTATAGGGTGTTCTGGAGGCTGAGAGTGTGTGACACACCCAAAGTCACTCACTGGGTTTCCATGGCCAAATGGGGAATTGAACCCTGGTCTTCAAAGACAAAGTCCAATGCTCAAAATACATACTGAATGTACAATATATAATGACTTCACTAGAGACCATCCCTAGGTCCCAGAACCTTCACAGCCTGGGACAATCCTGGACTGGCAGCCCTACCCACACAACTCCTCCCGCCCTCTTAGACTCAGTCTCAGAACCAGAAATGATGTGATGTGACTTCCTGTCACACCCAACGTAAAACGGAGGATTGTATCCCCTGTCCCTTTCTCAGTTGCCCACCCCAATCTAGCTTGTATTTGGCATACCAGTTCAAAGAGAGAGATCTCAATGACTTTTCTAAGCGTGAGGAAATTCCCAGTAACAACCCATAGTTAGCATACACGTGGGGTAGAAAGTTTTCCAACACTATATTTTATCCATGGACATTTTCTCACTTTATGGATCTCCACAGTCATCTGAACATAATTATTTTAGATGGACTAAATACAGGCTATGAAATTCAGGTTATTTATTCTAAGAAGACAGGCACTGACAAATTCAAGTGCTCGGAGAAAGACTAACAAATGAACCCTCTGCTAAGCTTTTTTCAATTTCACAAAATCTTTTGCTTCTCAATCAGTCCCGAGTACAAGTAGTCAAGAGAAAATGTGATAAGTTGCCTCCCATCCATCCTTCGGTGAAATAAAATGTTCAACCAGCTGGTACTGAATCAGATTTTTTTTTTCTCAGTTTGAAATGGAACTGACAAGTACTACAGAGAGCAAACGAGTGAAGCAAGTTACTACAGTTATCCCATACCAAAAGAAAATTAAGTTGTTGAGGTTATATTGTGCACAGATGTCTCTGGCATGTCACCTTAAAGTTATTGTTCAGTCTTTATTTTAAAAAATAAGAGAAGACTGAGAGGTGATAAGATACCTTATTTAAATATCTGAAGGGATTTCATGTAGAAAATGGAGCCAGTGTGCTTCTTGCTGCTCCAGAGATTAGTACATGATCCAAACTATTCAAATGACAAGAAAAGAGATTCCACCTAAGTATTCGGTTGAAATTCGTTACTGTAAGAGTGTTCTGCCTTTTCTGGAAAACACACTTTCCTGGTTATCAGAGTTGGACAAAATGAGATCCGCAAGAAAATCAGAGTTCCTCGCAGATCTTCAGTTACAACTTCCAAATACAATGGGAAACCAGCCAGAATGGTGCTGGAGTGTGCCACAATTGTTCAAACATTTGTTTTCCCCAGGGACATCCTAAACATTCCAAAATTACATCAACACAGCTTTCCTGCCATATATCTTGCAACACCTGGAGCAGCACCTGTAGACAGGTTGGACCAAGGATGTGTTGCCTACAACACTGATAGCCTAAAGGCAACAGGGACAAGTTGAAGGAGGAAGTAAGTCCCCTGCAACAAGGATTGAGTTTAGGAAAGCTATATTTTCAGAAAACCCCCAGGCTCCTCCACTCATCATAGCTATTGGCCATGCTGGCTAGGGAACCTGGAAGATGTAGCCCAAAAGATAACTTTCCCAAGCTCTGCCCCACCCCGCCAATTTATACCACATTTTTGGGATTTGAGTATCAGGGACATTGTTGAGCTAGGCCTTTCTGGTTCAAAACTCTTAAACCTTCTGATTAGCAGGAATGGTAATCTCTCTCGTATTTTCTCCTGTTCCCTCTGAACATACCTTGAACCTTAACAGAAACAATATATTTTACTGAGTTATCCTCAAAATGATGCATGATGCACAATATTTTGAGGATGACTTGGTCTTGAATGGGCAATTAAGACCCTTTAGTTTTACAAAAGACCTGCTCCTAGAGCTTATTGTCACAGATCAACATGGCAACTTGCATTTTTCAGCTCTAACTGGGGTTTGGCAGTGGGCACTATTACTATGAGCACCTAAATTTCAAGATTTACCTCCCCATCACTGAATATTATGACTGTTAGGAAGGTTAGGGGAAAAAAGTCACACTGACAATGTAATTCTACATATAGGCTATCCAGAGCTAAGGCCCACTTATTTCAAAATTAAAGCATTGCAGTTTGACCCTCATGCACTCAGGGAAGTTATGGGTTAACATGGATAACACCTGAACTCTCCCTAGAAGCCAAGATGACTAAACTGAGGCTGTCATACTTTGACCATATCATGAAAAGACATGACTCACTAGAAAAGACAATACTTCTTGGTAAGGCAGAAGGCAGCAAGAAAAGAGGAAGACCGCATTACAGGCGAATAGACTCAATCATGGAAGACACATCTTCGAACCAGTAAGATCTGAACAGGGTGATTGAGGATAGGATGGCTGGGAGGTTTCTCTTCCATAGAATTTCTGTAAGGTGAAGTTGACTTTATGGCAGTTAACAACAAGAAACAAGAGTTGGATGTTGCCCCAAGTCCATTTTAAGGCACCCAGATACTTCCCTACCCCCAAAATAAATCGTCCTCCAAATGTCAATTTCTGCCCCTGGAATCTTTTTTGCATTAAAACAAAATGAAGGCCCATCATCACTCCATCTCAGTATCCAACATACAAGACATTCCAGTGTTGAACAACAGGTATCATTTGGTGTCCCAAACACCAGAGATACATTGCAGCCTATGAACTGTACTCATTTCAAAAGGTATGATCCCATGTTTTCATTGGGTATAATGTGGCATTGTTCTTTTCAAGAAAAGGCAAAGAGTCATTGTGGGAAGGGGCAGATCAAAGAGTGCTATTTAAAACATTCATTTCTAATGGTTTTTACCATACTTGGTTTGGGGGGCAGCGTGCAACCAATTTAACAACTTACTACAAGTCAGAAATGACTTGAAGGTACATATCATCATCATCATCATCATCATCATCATCCATCACTACAACCACCACCATCTCACATTGAGCCTACAGGTCAACACCAAGCCAATGAAGTTCATTGGTTTCATGCGCAGATATCACCCTGTGGCTTCCAAAGCCTGGCAGTTGTATTCTACTGAATGGATAGAAATCTTTGCTGTAAAAATGAGAATTTCAGCATTTTTCTCCCTGACCTACAAGCCTACAGTTTCTGTATGCTATTCAAGCCCTATTGGCTGTTCAGGACTCTGCTGAGAAAAGTCCATTTCTACACAAGATACATTGGTTTCTGCATAAAAATATTGCTCTTTGCATAGAAAACATGCAGTCAGATCCCACTTTTCCCAGCAGTGGAATTCATACATTTGTGCAAAATGTGTTAATATTATAAATTATGTAGTATTTACATAATTTGCATAAACACTTCTGTACAGGAGAACCAGGTGTAGCTTCCTGTGCAAAGACCGTGTTTTCTTTTCTGCATAAAAGATACGTTTTCTGTACAAAAATGTACTTTCTTCCTAAGAAAACCACGGCTGACATTCTATTAGTGAGTTACACAGATGTCAAGTCCCATTAAACCAATGCAGCAAATTTTTGCACCATTGTGCAAGGGTCTCACTCAGTCCAAGGTTGTAAGCACACTTCAGCAATGGCTGCCTTGGAGTGTGGTGGAATCTCCTTCTTTGGAGGTTTTTAAACAGAAACTGGATGGCCATCTGCCGGGAATGCTTTGATGGAGTATTCCTGCATGGCAAGGGGTTAGATGCAATGGCCCTTGTGGTCTCTTACAGCTCTAGCATTGTAGGATTCTATGAAAAATGGAGCTATGCATGTGGTGCCCTTGCATGTGGTCAATGTATTACACCATGACATGGTCTGTACATTTTGCAATGCTGCATAATGCACATCAACCGTTCTTTAACAAGTGGTATATCATATCCAAGACATAATCATAAGTGTGAAGTTATCATCCACAATGTGGAATCTTTGCCTATGTTTATTTTTGCACAGTTTTTCCCAAATAACATCCCAAAGTGCTAAATATTTTGCAGATGCTCACCTTCTCCTAAGAGTGGTGACTCAAGTGAAGAGCCATTCTGTTTTCATATAGGATGCAAAGGGCCCTGCTGTTCATATCCCTATTCTCTATTAATTGAGTCCTCTGAGGTGCCTTCAAGTACATCCTCTAAAACAAGATTGCAGTAATCCAGACTTTGTGGGGCTGGGGAATTGTGGTAGATGGTCTGAGCCCTGGACCAAGACTGGAGACTAGAGTTTGAATCCCCATTCAGCCATTGAAATCCATAGGGTGACCTTGGGCAAGTCCGATTCTCTCAGCCTCAAAAGAAGGCAAAGGCAAACCCCCTTGGAAATAATCCTGCCAAGAAAATCCTGTGACAGGTTCCCTTTAGAGTCGACATATTTCAGAAAGGCCTTGAAGGCACACAACAGCAACAACAAAATCCAGACTTCCCCAACTCAGTACATTCCAGATGTGCTAGACTTCAACTTCCATCATTCACAACCAGCATGGCTTACTGTGGCAATCCGACTAAAAGATCCAAAATTACTCTGGCTTGTAGACTGGGGCTGAGAGATAAAAGATGGGTTTCAGTGCTACTTAAGCTCTTGGTCAGAAGACAGGAAAAGAACACTCGGGTAGAGCCAACTCCTAAACTGAAGGAAAGTGGGGGTTACGAATATAGACCATCATCATTATCACTGCTGGGTGGGCATCACTCATGAGTGCTTTGGTTGTGTATTCCTGCATGGTAGGGGCTTTGACCAGATGACCCTTTGTGGTCCCTTCCACTTTGGACCTATACAGAGAGAGAAAACCCCATTTCACATGGTTGTAGTAATGAGACATGGGGGAAAGTTTTCCCCCATACTTTACAATGAAGTTTGATTCTCCCTGACACCAACTTACACAGGCTTCCTTACTGGATCTTTCTATACTAGTTAAGGAAGCTGTTTTATAGTAATTCTTCAGGATTACACAAAGTTTCTTTCTTAACCGGGAGGCTGGGGAATAGTTCTGGATCCAATATAGCCTGAAAAAAGAAGGTTTTGGACAATCCTCCAGCTGGCATGCTGAGTAGACAATTCTGGGAAATTTAGACCAAAATTTTTTTTTGTTCTCTAAGCCCCACTTTTTTAAAAATAGTAGTCAAGAAATGTAGGGTAAATCCATTCCTAAATGAACTCCTCCCCAGTGAAGAGGGTGGCCTTCCACCCAGGCTGCCTTTCCCAGGAATTTAGACAGCCATTCGCAATCCCAGGGAGAGGTGGCCCAGCAAACAATGGCTTGATTATCTAAGGCATTTTCTCCCTGCCTTGCCCTTTCAAGAAAAGGTGCCGCCTGGCTCCGTTTGCCCTTAGGAGACAAGAGCGGGAGGAGAATGCCTGCGATTAAGAGGGCCCCTCTCTCCAACCCATGTGGCTATCTCAGCAACCTCTCATGTCGCCAGTCTCCAAGTTCCTCTCTGCCCCTGGCTGCAGGGCATCATTCACGCCAGATATTTAACTTGTTTATACCTCAGCTTACTCCCTAGAATGAGGGTGGGCAGAAGATAAAATCAGAATAGAATCTTTGGGGGGGATGATTTTTGAGGACTATCAAATCCAGGATTCTGAGAGCTGGTGTCCATTAAAAAAAAAAAAACTCGGTTCCAAGTTCAGAATTAGAATTTTTGGGTACTTTGCAGTAGATCAGCAAGGTCTTCAGACTCCCCGTTGTCTAACTACAGTTAGAACTGAAAGGCTCACGATCACTATCACTACATAAATTAAAGAATGCTTCAGGAGGTGCTTGGAGTGGATTTTTCAATGAAAGGATCTGTGAGTTTGATTCTGGTTCTGATCACAAATTCCTGGGCTGAGCACATGATTTGTGCATCCTGTTCCTTAATTTATACCGTCTGCCTGCCTGCACCATATTTTTACCTCCAGCTCTGGGTGGCAGACCTCACAATTATAGTGAGAAACAAATGAGATTTTACATATCTGAAGTCCACTTACCCTTAGCTCTAGGGTAGGGTGGGGGGAAAATGTGGTCCATTGGCTGCATGTGACTCAGGTCCAAAGATTCTGTGAATCGGCTTGCCATAGGGTCTCCATAAGTCAGAAACAACTTGAAAGCACACAATAACAACAAACTGCAAATCTAGGATTCCCTAGATTGTTTCCATGACAGTTAGAGTGAAATCATAGCACTATAACTGCGTAGTGTGAAAGAGTCCCAAATTAGTGAGGGACAAGCTTGCCAAGTGAGCAGCATCCTGAGATTTTGTGGTCAAAACCTGAGACAAAGGTCAGGATTTAGTAATGTCATGTTTATTGTTTTTATTGCTTATTTATTAATTATTTTTATATGCCGCTATTCACCCAGAGTGGGGCCCAAGGCAACTTCCAAAAAAGTTAAAAATATTACAAATGCATGTAAAACAATTAAAAGTATTTTTTAAAAAACATAAAACTATAAAAACCTACAAACATTTTATAAACATCTTGATAAATTAGAGACCATCTTCTTACATGTCGAAGCCTGCTTAAATAAGAATGTTTTTGCCTGCCAAGTAGGGGGCCAGCCTAGGTTCCCGAGGTGCATAGATATCATAAAAGGCAGAACACAAAATAAAATTTTGTCTGAATGAAAATCATTGATTGGTTTTTTTAAAAAAAGAACGAAGGTGATCTGATGAAACTTAAAATTTATATTACCACATGAAAAGTGTGAAAGGACCGTATTTACCAGCATATAAGACACACCCATGTATAAGACACACTCCATTTTCAAATAGTATTTTTCGGGGGTGGGAGTGAGTCTTATACATAAGCAAATACAGTAGTTTTAGAAAAAGTATTCTGTTGTTTTAAAATATTATTTTTATATAGATTATTATCTTTTGATGATTGATCAAACTCATTTAAAATAAGTTAATAATGATTTATAAACTTGAAGTAAGTAAATAACTAAAATGATGAGTGATCAGAAACAATAATTGTGAATGATTCAATAGTTAGGTGTAAATGTTTAAGCAATACGATCTCTTTCCAACAATTGGAAGGAACCAATTTTTAGGTATGTTCTGTTAGTTTTTGTTTTAGTTATATGTAGGTTAAGATGTTTGTTGATGTTTGTATGAGTGTAATCTTTGTTGTTTTGTTAAAAATAAATAAAAGCCAGACACGTAGAAATGCCCTCATGCTAAAACAGACAAGCCTGGCACAGGGTGGAAATTTGTGAAGATGGATGCTCAGACTCAAAGGCTATTTCCATACAAGCCTGTTATAGTGCTATTATTCCACTTTCAACATCCTATGGAATCCTGGGTTTGCAGTTTAGAGAAAGACCCCTTCCTAAACTGCAAACCCCAGGATTCCATAGGATGTTGAAAGTGGAATAATAGCACTATAACAAGTTAGTACAGAAAAGGCCAAATTCATCTCACATACCACTTTTCTTCATTACTACTTGCCTGAGATTTGTGCCCCAAATGGGATTCTCAAAGAAGCACAGCAATTTCCCAAAACTGCAGCCAGTTTCCCAGACTTGTATGTAAAGGACAGTCAGTGTGGTATAGTAGTTAGAGCAGGGATGACCAACTTCTGTGGGTCTGTAGAGCAAATTCCACCACTACAGCCATTTCAGAACCAACCGCAAGATGCATCCTGCTTCCAAATTTGCCCTGAAGAGGCACATGTCTTATTTTAAAGCACAATTATACAACCTGGAGGTTTCTTGGAGCAAGCACACACACCGTTCCCTTAAAGGAACTGCTTATTTTTTGGTGTCTTTGCCCTGCCACTGAATTTTGGCAGGCTAGTAGCTTTTTGGGGGGATGAGAATCAGGCTTGGGGGAACATGCTGAGTTTGTGTAGCCCACCCTGAGTTTAAAATGTTGGGTAGTTGTTGTGTGCCTTCAAGTCATTTATAATTTGTGGCTACCCTAAGATTTGTTCGTGGGGGTTTACCACTGCCTTCCTCCAAGGCTGAGAGAGCGTGGCTGCCTCTATAAAAACTACCGCACAGGTTTGTCCAAAAGACTTGGGCCATTTCCGCACAAGTCTGTTATAGCGCGATGATTCCACTTTCAACCTCCTATGGAATCCTGGAGTTTGCAGTTTCGGGAGGGGGCCGCCTGGATTCCATAGGAGGTTGAAAGTGGAATCATCATGCTATAACAGACTCGTGCAGAAATGGCCTTAATGTAGGAAAAGGGAGGCATAATTCCTGAGATCTTTGATAAAAAGAGAGAACAGAGGTGAAATAAATATTAATACCAAGGTTTTTGACAGTTCAGTGCTTCCAACCTTTGCTGTTAGAAGGGGCACATTGTTTGGGAGATACAGAGGAAGCGTAAGCAGCCCAGCTAGTAGTTAAAAGAATAAAAAAATTGCTTGTGAACTGGCTGGGTGGCTCAAACAAACAGCATAGAAGAGAAAAGTACTCTTGTAAAAAATGAAAATAATACATAATATTGCCATTACATTTCAACACTATTTTTGCTCAGGGGCAAGAGAGTCTTACATTATCTTGTTCAAATCACAGTAGCAATTCCCATAGGCAATGTTCTCTTAGGAAAGCCAAAGCATGCTTCATTCACCCATATATAACGTGCAGATGATTGCCCTGACCTTTCTCATAGGGGTGTAACAAAATTTACAGCATTAATGCCTACTAAGCAATATATATAGATCAGCAAACACAGATTGGTGTTCTGCAACCCTGTGCCTTCCAGGGATATTAGACTGCAACTCTCTCATCATTCGTAGTCCTCAAACTGAAGGAAGTCTACCATGGAGAAAGTTTTAAGTAAATACTACATATTATAACTCTGCAACAAAATACTGCAACATGTTCTCCCTCCTAAACATAATGTTCCCATTCACCTTTTCAGGCCATTTCTACACTAGACTGTTACAGTGCTATTATTCTACGTTCAACATCCTATGGAATCCTGGGGTTTGCAGTTTAGGTAGCAGCTTTTGAAGGTACTCTCTGCCTTTGAGGCCCCTCCCTAAACTGCAAACCCCAGGATTCCATAGGACGTTGAATGTGGAATAATAGTACTATAACAGTCTAGTGTGGAAATGGCCTCAGTCAGTTATTCTTTCCAGCCAAGGCATCTCACTCAGCTCCATTTCATGCTTCCTTTCTGCCTGAAATCCTACATTTCATACCTTTGGGACACATCAGGGGTGGTGGCAGGATGTACTCGCCAATATTTTAGGCACTTATGGAAATCTCAAAAGTTCCCCAAAGCATTCTGATAACTCCCTTTTGTTTATCAATGGCTCTGTTTTAGCTATAAAGCTGCCTGGCAAAGTAGTTTGAGCATTAGACTATGAACCTGCAAATGAGAGCTCAATTCCCTGCCCAGCCATGGAAACCCATTGGGTGACCTTGGGCGTGTCACATACTCTCAGCCTCAGAAATCTCATGATAGGTTTGCCTTAGGCTTGCCATAAGTGAGAAATGACTTGAAGGCACACAACAACAATATATCAAATCAACATTCACCTCAGACAATCATACATTGCAAAGAAGTTGGTGTTGCAGTTGTTCCTACTACTTACTATTTAAAAGACTAAAGTTACATGAATTTAACAAGAGTTTAAGGGTTTAATCTGTGAAATTTTAGAGTATGGAATCCAGGTGTTTTCATGAGTAACAAGCCAGGATCTTGCATTCACACAACATAAAACAATGCTTATTTTGTTTTCCTGCTCAGACACAAAGCAGGAGCCAAGCATGAGGAAATGAGGCCAGCGTACATATTATGCATGCATATATGTCATTCACCCTAAGCCATGATGAGCCAGCAGTGGGCAAACACAGCCATATTATATCCAGACCAATTGCTTAGGACCCAAAAAGTACTCCTCTCATTTCAGGCATTAATCTCTATGTACCAAAGCCTAGCTTTTCCCAAACCTGTCCACCTCCAGAGGGATTGTACCACATCTTCCATCATCACCAGCTAGCATGGCCATGACAGTTAAGGCTATAGGAGCAGTAGTTTGACAAACTCGCCCCAAATCTGGAGAGTGCAATGCCAGTGAAGGATGGTAGCAAGAACTTGGGAGAAATCGTAGCTCCAAAGCTGAAGCATTTATTTAAAAAACACACATTCAAATCAGAAAAGTGCACCAAGGGTGTTTTCCCCACATCACCCCTGCCCCACAATGTCTTTACATTCAAAAATCAATTACCAAAGGTTTTGTTTGTTTTGATTTCAAAACACATCTGCTCATCACGATTCTGATGATTAAATCTCTCCAGTATATAGAGGACAAAATAGGTGTTTGATTGAATTTACAAGACTGGAACTAATCAACTTTCTTAAACCCTCCCTCCCAAAATGTTTCCCTCCTTGCTAAAGCGGCAGGCCCTCTCCAGCTACTGAGGGAGGGGGAGGAATTTGTTGGAGCTAATTGCTTGAATTAGCATATGCATCCTTTATAGAGGGAAAAGCCACATTCCTGGATCTCTGCACAGTTTCCCCCCCCATTGTTGGACATGCTATCCTCCCCACACCAATGAACCAACAATTTTTCTCTTTGCTCCCAGAGGGTCATCTGTGGTTCCAGGATCAGAAATCAAATCAGAATATGAAGTCAAATGAAAAGCATGCTCCTTCCAGAACTTAAGCCACACTGCTCTGGTGCAAAATGAGCCAGATATAACACCATTGCAACAGAGGAACCACATTACTTTAAGAAGTAGGCACCGTGCTAGAGGGATGATGCATAAATGGCTTCATTGCTTGTTGTTATGGGCCTTCAAGTTGATTCCAACTTAGGATGAGACTCTCTCAGGTTTCCTTGTAAGATTTATTCAGAGGTGTTTGAATTGTTTTTTTCCTTCTTCTTGAGAGAATGTAACTTGCCCAAGGTCACCCACTAGGTTTCTATAGCAGAGCAGGGATTTGAAGCCTGGTATTTTTGGAGTCCTGGTCCAACATTCAGATTCCTGCACCCTGCTGGTTTCATGTTATCTTTTAAAACACTTTCCAACTCTTTTATTTTTCAGCTTTTGTATGACACTTTTGAGTAAACAAACACTATAAACAAAGAGATGAAACTCTGCCAAAAATATATCACAATTACAATAAAGAGCAAGCCTATAAATATATGAAAATTACTCACAATATTAAAACTCATGAAAAACAACTCACAACCAATTATCTTTCTCCACTACACGCATTTCTTCCTTCCGCTATTACTCTTCTTTGGTTTTAGCACTATTTGTCTACCTTGATAATCTAAATTCAACTGCTATCCTGAACTAAATTAGACCCACTGAAAAAATTGTTGCATAGTAGGTTAACAGATATAGATAAATTTCATTGGTTCTGTAGGTCTACTCGAGCTGAAACTAGCACTTGGATTTAGCGCAGTAAATACAACTTAAAGGGTTTAGACTATTTTGTTCATTGTAGTCTGATGACATATTAAAAAAAACATTTTAACATTGTGCTTTCCTATCTTTCTTCCCAGAGAGTGGTACAGTGGTTTAAGCCTTGGACCATGACTCTGGAAATCAGGATTCAAATCCCTTTTCGGCCATGGAAACCCTGGGGCAAGCCACAGTCTCTCAGACTCAGAGGAAGATACCAGCAGACCTCTGGACAAATCTTGCCAAGAAACCCCTGTGATAGGTTTGCCTTAGGGTTGCCATAAGCTGGAAACAGCTTGAAAGCATACAACATCTTTCTTTCCACAGAGAACTCTCCAAGCGGCTCACAATATGTACAAACAAAATAAGGCAGAATATGCCATTTACAGTTGGTAAAATTAGCACAGTATGGGAAGGATAGATTAAAAATGATGTCAACGAATCCAGAAAACTCATACCTAGCAGAACATTTCAGATATTGCCCTTCTTAATAGAAAGTATCCTGAAGTGATGCCAAAACATTTACAGGGAAAGAGTGAATTCTAGAACCTAGAGGCAACCACTATAGAGTCTTTTCCTCACCTAGCATACTACAGTTGGCCCTCCACATTCACTAGGGTTAGAGGTGCAGGACCACCACAAAGGTGAAAAAACCGCAAATATCAAAATGTGTGTGCGCGTGTGACTGTGGGAAGGGGTCCAAAGTACAGTGAGGAGCATGGGCCCCCAGAGTCCAAACCAGGTCAAGGAAATAGCAATAGCATGTGTATTTCTATACCGCTTATCAGCTAAGTGCTCTCTAAGCAGTTTACAATGTGTTTAGCTAACTGCCCCCAATAAGCTGGGTACTCATTTTACCGACTTGCGGAAGGATGGAAGGCTGAGTCAACCTGGAATCTGGCAGGATCGAACTCACAACCTCGTGGCTGCAGTACTGGCATTTAACCACTGTGCCACCAGGGCTCTTGGTGCCTTTGCAAAGTTATGCCTTTACAACTGCAATCTACAGGTGCAGCACTACAGGTACACATACATGCAAATACAGAAAAGGATATGAACACAGATACACAACCAAGGAAAAAAATACCAGTGCTCAACCAATTGAAAAACTAATATGGGAGAAAGTTGAGTGGTCAACTACAGTGAGTCTGAGGGCCAGTTTTCTGCCCCTGGGATCCTCAAAGGGTACACAAATAGCCAAACATTTTAAGTGTTGTCTCGTGGCTTTTTTGCTGCTTCTTTATATGAAAGAATGAAGCAGGCAGAAAGAGGTTGTGTGGATTGTGCATATCACTTGTACAAGTTTAGTATCATGCATGAACTGGATATTTTTGCATGAGCTTTTGTAGATATAAACTCACTTTGTCGAATGTGGTACCAAATGGTTTTAAGGCCTCAGGCATACAGGCTGTTCATACAGTTGTGGGAGTGGGGTAGAATATACAATAGGTCCGCCATATCAGCTGGGGATATGTTCCCAGACTTAACATGGGTGGCAAAAAACAGGGATAACACCAATGCTATTTTTCTCAAGGAGAAGAATGACATGGGTATTGAGTCAAGTATGCAGCTTGGAGAGGAGGCTCTGAAACTTGACAGAATTTTAGAATCTAAAAGAACGAAGGCTTTGTAGCCACTTTTGCAGTCCACAACTGATAAAAACACAAAGATTAACAACATAAGGCCTAAAATGAGATGGAAGAAGAAAAAAAAGAGATGGGATGAGAATGTGCCCTTCTCAACGTCATAGTGTTAGGTTAGTATTGACCTTCTGACAGTATGTCAGAAGGTGGGCAGAAGGTGATCCTGGATTATAGCACCAGGACAATGGTGATGGTTGGATCTTGATGTTAGGAGCAGATGATGTTGATGGTTGGATCTCAGCGTCATGAATAGACAATGTCAATGGTTGGGGATCCTCTGAAGGTTTTCTGTCTGGAACTTTTCGGAAGAACAGTACTATTGGAAGTTGTTGTCTCTTTTTCACTTACCAAAGTGTTGCTGCAAGAGGGTGTAATCCTTCAGTAGTCATACAGTTGACTTTAATGCTGATTTCCATCCAATAATCATATTCCATAATTTTGTCCTTTAATGTATACAACAAGGAAATACAAGAGTGCAAACAAATGGAGTGCCATTTGCTGGAATTCTCCATTCCCTTCCATTTAATATTGTATGTATTTCCCTTTATTATTTCAATTTCTATTTCTGTTGAATTCGAAGCACATATTTTTGGACCACATTTCATCATGGGTAACTGAAAACCATGTATACTGGTCACATGGATATGGGGGACCTAGTGTAATAGCATCCAGAAAGATTCAAATCATGAGCCTTGCCCTAAATTTTCAAAAGCCTGTGTAATTTGATACAGATCTTTTAGATCTTTATAGTGGTTAGTTAGTGTTGATGTGTGAAAGCAATAAATCTGCTTACCAAAATTCACTTTCCCAGAGTTCACACTTTCTCTGAGAAGATTTCTGTTATATATGCAGTAGCAAGGGCTATTGTATTAATATATGCAGTGTGCCATAAAGCTATTGCCTTTGTTCATATATCAGCTAATGGATTGGAATTTGTGGATATAATTCAATAATTCAATTCAGCAATTTCTACTCTTCCTTTGCAATTTCTCGTTCAGGGATTGCAACCTGTAAATCACACACTGTTTATCTGGGAAGCCTGAAATGTTCTGCAACTGGCTTTGGGGTATTGCCATTTCTAATGACAGATTTGTGTCCATTAATCCTCCTGCACAGAGACTCTCTTGTTTTTCCAATGTAGAGCATAGAGGGGCATGGCTGGCATAAAATGGCAAATATCACAATGGAGGAAGAGCAAGTAAATGTACCTCTGATGTTATAGGTGATCTTATTGGCTCCTGTAATACTGGTCCCAGAGTAGATGTGGGCATAGAGTTGGCATCTGGTTTTGTAGGTTTGCACCTATTCATTCATTCCGTCATTAATTAAGCCTTGCTTAGTGTTTCGGGGGTTTTTGAGGGGAGGGTCTGTCTTCCAATTCAAATTGCACCTACCTTGCTTATCACTGAATACTGCACTCATGAACAGCCATTTGGGGGTATGTAATGCCCGGTCAGTCTGATTGTCCCCCCATGTGAGGCCAAGTAGCAAAACTAGGTCAGAAAAACTTTATCGCTTGGAAATGTTTTATTTTGGATCAGCTCCCGGAATCATTCAAGCAAGACTACTAGCCATGCTGGCTGTGGGATTTGGGGAGCTGGGGTAAATTTTCTAAGCTCTGTTCCAGTTACATTTGAACCTAGGGTCCTAGTTTGTCATACCTCAGACAAACCAGATCCAGGTATGTTTGAGAACCAAAAGTCTGGGCCCAGATTCAAAACCTTAACAATAAGCTTTCCCACATTGCTATGTTTCAGATCAGTCCAGGAGCGCAAGCCACCATACTTCCTTGTGAATGGTAAGCCAAGATTCTTATGAGTCCTGGTTTAGTATTTTGTTGAAAGTATGGTCCATGACACTATGAGAGTTTACCTCCAACCGTCAAATTCCATAATTTACAAAACCACTCTTTCAGCCCACAGGACTTCATTTAATTCCCAATGTTTTCCATCAAAATTGCCTCACCATCATTGTAATCTATTTAAAAAAAAAAATCTTTGTCTCTACAGCCAGAGTGGTCAAAGCACAGCTCTGCCATAATGTTTGTCCTTCAAAGGCAGGTTATTGAAGGGTCTTAACCTTTCTAGACTCACAAAGTGCCATCTTCGTAGCCATTTCTGCTAGAAATTGTTGTGGACACTCCCTCACAAACACACACACACAAAATTTAACATAAATAAACCAATTTTTCTAAAGCAGAAAGGGGTCTTCTGGCCTCTTTCAGGTTTTTGTTTGTTTTTTGGCATTTTTGGCAGTTCTGGAAGTGTCCAGAAGCCAAATACCATTCTACAAACTGATTATTTCAAATAAACAAATTGTTCCAGTCTCTCAGTATCTCCCATTACTCCCATTATCTCCCATTATTAATAGACATATTTTATCAATATCTTTTTAACCACAGGGCATCTCCACCAACAGCACAAAAATTAACACCTCTAGCAGTGCATTTTTGTAAAACAATTATATTACCTTTTCCAGGAAACTCAAGGCAGTTTCGAAAGAAAACTTTGAGAATAATAAGATACAATCAACTAAAAGAGCAGCATGAAGTATCTAAAATAAAAGCAACATCCAAAAATACTTCCCCCACCTCCAACTTTATAAGTGAATGTGTCTTCCTCTCATTCAAAAGTAAACTGGAATATCTAAATCTTCTAAGACCCATTTTAAAACTATCAAATAAGAAACCAGACACACATCTTTGAATTAGCTGGGGAACTTAGGAAGCTGTAGTCCTGAAACTAACTTTTCCAAGCTCAGAGATAAATTGATAAATAAATTGAGAGATAAATTGATTCAATAGGTCGGTTCTAGTCAGGAGAAACAAAAGGACTGTGTGTCTTATACACTTATACGAATTATTCCAACACATTTCAGTGTCTCTTCTGACAACCCATCCCTTAAACATTCCCCCTTTCTAAAAATATATACTGGATCTTTGTCAACATATATTCATAGTTAATAAACGTTAAAAAGTATCCTTTGGTCTGTCCAGCATTAACTTGTCATAAGATGTTATTTTTTGTGGTCCAGCCTCTTGTTTCTTATAAAAAAAACTTAAAAGCATTCCATTGATGGATGTACAAACTGTTATTTACCCCAGTTATGTAAAAGACTTAACCACTTCTCCATCAATGCAATCCATGAATTTTATTTATTCAAATTTTTTTTGCCAATCTATTAGCCCAATAAATAATTTTTATTACATTGCTAGTCAAACAATATTGCAGCTAAAGGCAATTTCAAAGCCACCAATAAGTGTAAAGTCTAGAAATGTTAGGGTTTTTTTGTTTTTGATTACAGCACTTAAAATGCAATTGTTCCCCTTTTCAGTTGTCTGATGATGGTGAGACTGATGATGATGATTGTTTAATGCAACATATTGCATTTTCATTGTTCTGTAAAAACATACCTGCATGTAATCAAAATTAATAGTGACCCACCAGCCAAGTGTCTCCAACTTAAAAACAATTCCAGGGTCCTCAGTATTGACTTCCTCACCAACACAGGATTCCCACTGGCTCTCCAAACAAAATAGGCTATTAAGATATGCTGAACCACCAACATCAGCAGCTTTTCTTAAAGCAAGATCGTCCAGAGGTATTGAACTACAGTTCCCAACATCCCCAAACAGAACAGTCTATAGTGGCTGAGGATGATGGGAGCTACAGGCTGGCATTCTGGTGAGTCCACTACAGTAAACGGATTCAATCAGTTGTTGAATGTCAACACATTGGTAAATCTCACTCATTCAATGGGTCGGGTCTAGTCAGGACTAACACCACGATTTAGGCCTTAGTTTGAATCATCTGGAGGGTGCTATACTGGGGAAGGTTTTGCTTTCCAAACAGCATTTCCTGGCTTTGGCTTCTTCTAGCTCCATCAGGCATTGCCTACATTAAAACCACGGTGCTTTTTAAGTGGGGGAGTGATTTTTTTTTTAAAGAGAGATTGCTTCTCCAATTGCAATGGCACAATCTGGAATTATACTGCCCAAAGTCTATAGGACTGAGTGGCCCAACATCTGAAAGGAGGCTGCAGCAAAATCAGACGCCGTAGACTCAAGTGATGACTCAAGAAAATGACAAAAAGGATTAACAGCCTTCTTGGTAATCGCAGTTTAATCTCAGTTTAACCAAGATAATGTTCAGAAAACTGCGCTCATTTCAAGCACATAGTGTTCTTGTCAGTGAACCCAGCAGTCAACATGGGATCTTGCACCAGTATTTGACTGAAATACTGAATCTGGTTGGCTCTTTTCTACCCCTGCTTTATCTAACCAGCCAAGACTAATGAGATTTGTGGTCCAACCTATCTTGTGGGTTCCAGGCTGGAGAAGATTATAGTACAAAGGTGAGAAACCTCTCCCATCTTGAGGGCTGAATTCAATTTCAGAGAAACTCTGAGGCTGGATTCCAATGACAGGACGGCCAAAACAGCAAAAGGGTAGAACAAAAACTGCAGCCTGTTTAGCTTAAAAATCTTACTGCCAGTAAGGAAGCCTTTGGAAAGACATGTCAACCTTTTATAATGGGGGTGGAGGAGAAGCTGTAGTAAAGCCAGGAAACCACTAATGGACGGAGTCATATAAAAGGGGTATGGTTATCTGTGGAACTCCAGTGGGCCAGATGAGAAGTCAAAGATGGCTAGAGGTTCTCCTTCCTGCTCTGGCTTCTTATTCAGTAGTGGAAAGCCATCAAGAAGTCCAAAACTTGCTTCCTATCCTAACTAGATGATTCCATCTGCAGATATTCTGTGGCTCAGCCTGGGACACAATCAGCACACCTCAAGATGTCTTTCAGGAATGATGGAAAATGTCATCATATATACCTTCCAACATTTCGCAGGTGGTACTTTAGGGTCTCCTTAACAAAAGGAGAGTGTAAAGCTGAGTCTAAAGCTGAATTCCTTCTTTCTTTAAACTACTAGTCCCAGAATTCAAGGTATTCAAAGGAATTTAGCTCATAATCATAAGACCAACTCCCAAGCAAGTCAAGCCTCATAGTATCACCCTCATTTGTTGTTGCTGTGTATCTTCAAGTTGTTTCTGACTTATGGCAACCCTAGGGTGAACCTATTGCAGGGTTTTCTGGGGCTGAGAGTAGTGTGTGATACACCCAAGGTCACCCAGTGGGTTCGCATGCCTGACTAGGGAATTGAATCCTGGTCTCCACTTCAGGAGATAATCAGTAATGGCTGCTTCACCATTATGGAATTCCTTTCGACTAGAGAGGTCCAGAATGCCATGCTGGTTGAGGGAGTCTGGGCATTGTAGTCCAAAAAAGAGAGAAACTTTCCCACATTGTGTCAAAGTCTGAACCAAAAGATATGCTCCAAAAGAGGTCAATCCTTTCTTTTTTGGGCTGCATTCTTCAACAGGCCAGGATCAAGGAGGTGAGGAATAACTTTCATTCAGGAAGGTGGCAATCAATGGAACTCTATTGATGTTGAGGGAACAATGGATTTGGCCCATTAGTTTAATGGCAGGGGCAACGGTGAAGGAAAAGACCCAGCTTGAATCCTCCCTACATTACCCTAGATGGTGCTACCTTGACAAATTTCCCCCCAGTTTCCATTGCACTCATTTGCCACTTCCACAACCCATGGTTACTGAATCCAGATTTTATCTACTCAAATCACAGCTGGAGGGGAAGAGAGGCAACCCAGCTGGCCTCCCATGTTGACAAGATTTTGATTACTTTGTTATCAGATCAGAAGAGTTGGGGGCAGGTGATCGCTGGAGTGGAGGGAAGAGATGGAGACCAGCCCCCTGCCAGGAAGGGCTATTCAAATCTGGTTCCTGTAATAAAGTGATTTAATGGACCTAAAGAGGCCAATTCCCAACTTCCTGTGGGTTATCTTTCACATATGTAAATGACCAGGAGAGGGTTATCAATGACCCTGATGCCATTAAAGCAGATCCTGTGTCTGGTTCGAGGAGGACATTGTGCGTGGACAAGGAGCTACACAACTCTTCCCATGATACTCTCCAGAAGCAGTTTTGCTATCAGCTGTGTGCCCATTTCTCCACCAACTTCTGGCCTGTCAGCGACTTCCTGGGCCAAGTGAAATGGTCCAACCATTTGGGAAATAAATCATTGAAGACACTAAGATGTTATCAAAACCACTTGGCATTTACACAGCAATTTTGGCTGATCAAAGTACTTCCGATACGTGATCTCTAGTAATCCTAGCAATATCCCAAAGATAATATGAACTTTTTCGCCCCACACTGCAAAGAAAAGGCATAGAGTCTAAACGTAGCCTCCTTAAGACCAACCAAAGCAAGATTATGGATAATGCACCAATTTGAAATGGGGAATACTTGATGCACATTCTTAGACATGCAAAGGGATCTTGCAGACTAACAGAGAGAAAGAAGTCAGTAGCATGAGATTTTGTAGACTAAACCATCAGGTACAGATTAGATCTTAGCCATGTCTGTTCAGAGTTAAGCGCATAGGTCTCTTTCTCATTACTTTTTCCTTAGAACTAGCCTGTTAGGTAGGTCTGACTGAGAAAGAATGACTGGCCCAAGGTCATCCAGTGCATTTCATGGCTCACTGGAATCAGTCCTTCAGTCTGCCAAATCTCAGTCCAACACTCCTATACGTTATATTTTTGTGTCATGGTTCCCCAAAAGCGGGGGGAGGATATACAGTTGACCCTCCACATTCGATAGGGTTCAGGGCATAGGACACTTGCAAAAGTGGAAAAATTGCAAATATCAATATGTGGGAAGGAGGCCAAGGAATGATGGGGACAATGGATACCCAGAGTCAAAACCAAGTCAGCAAAGGGACAGGAAAGCGAGGAGGGTCACCATGATGGCATTATAATTCCTCTCTCTTGCCCATCTCCTTCCTCCAGTGTGGGGGCACTGGAAGAGGGTTTATGGTGCTGAGAAAACAGGCTGTACACCGTCTTTACCTGGACACGCAGTGCCTGGTGGTGGTGAAGGGAGCCCAGAGGCAGGTTTTTTAAGAGCTGTGTGACCTGATCAGAGCTGCTGAGAGGGAAGAAAAGGTTTTCTTTTTCTTTTCCCTCGGAAAGAAGCACCTGATGCGGCGGGGGCAGGGGTTGGAGAAATTCGCAAATAATCAAATCCATGAAAGTGAAACTCACAAATGCGGAGGGCTGACTGTACGTCTTTTTTTAAGTCCTCCTCCAATCCTTAGATACTCCAAAATAATTGAACGAGGAGATAATTTAAGTGGCAGAGCCTTTAAAAAGGCAAATATACTGTTGGTCAAGGACCTGTCTCTCCAACAGACACAGATACACTCACAGAGAGAGCAGTAAGTAAATTATCACAAGAAGAGTCCTGACCTCCTTTGTCCCTTATGTGCTAGTTTTCTACTGGCAGGGAGACCATTCCTGACCCAAAGTGGCACAATTCACTGTACAGCCCCCAAGCTCTAATGTGAGGGCTCAGACCTAGTTCTTCCAAGTCCTAGTCCAACTTTCTAACATCACTCAGGTTCAACAGCTCTCAGATTTTTGGACTAAAGGGTCAAAAGCAAGAATGTTCAGAACCCTCCATAAAGTTATTCTTGACCTTAGGCTAAAATTCGGCTCTGAGTTTCCCCATAAGTTCTCTCATTATTTTAGCCTTATGAATTACAACACAAATATGCAAACTTGGACCTAAATCTAATTGTTAAGCCCTACAACAATAGGCACACTGACTTGCTAAAGTCAAAATGTATGTAAGCTCCATTCATTCAGTGGATCCATTTTAGCTGGGATTAACAGCATGTAGGCCAGAGACTCATCAAATCGCAGTACAGTTGGCCCTCCATATTTGCCAGGGTTAGGGGCACAGAACCCTCATAAAAGTAGAAAAATCACAAATATCAAAATGTTGCGGTGGGCGGGGGGGAAGAGAGCTGAGGCATGGTGGGGAGAATGGGCACTCAGGGTCCAAACCAGATGAGGCAAAGGAGAAGGAAAGGGGTGGATCAGCATGATAGCCCTCCGGATTCTCTCTTTTGCCCTTCTCCTTCCTTGGATATGTGAGGCTCATCAAGAGAGGGCTTGTGGTGATGAGAAATTGGGCCATGAGCCTTAGCTGTCCAGGCAGTAGCTGGTGGAGCACAGAAAAATTTTAATGGGCTGTGGAGCCAGATCAGAGCTGCCAAGGGGGAAGGTTCTCCTAGGAAAGAAGCACCTGAGCTGGGAAGGGCAAAGATTGGAGAAATTTGCAAATAATCTAATCTGTGAAAGTCAAACTTGCAAATGTGGAGGTCCAACTGTAGAAGCAAAGATTTTTCATAGGCAGTCTAGGCAGCAACACCATCCCTCCTTCTGTGCAAAGCAATTTAAAAGAGAGTGAGATGCAGTAGTTGGACTAGAACTTGACAGATCATGAATTCTCAGATGACACTGGACCAGTCACTATCCATTTGACCTACCCCACAGAGTTGCTGTTCAGACTAAAGGAACCATGACCATTTCCACACTAGACTGTTATAGTGCTGTTATTCCACTTTCAACTTCCTGTGGAATCCTGCGGTTTGCAATTTGGGGGGGGGGCTTTGAGGATTCCATGGGATGTTAAAAGTGGAATAATAGCCCTAAAGGTGCCTGTTGACATGGCAAAGCCCATGAATTTTGTAGTATCTATATTATAATATATAATAGTTGCTTCTAACCTAGATAGAAGTCAAGACATGCCAGATCACAATGCTCAGCCAGCTTGTAACATATCTGGAGGACACTGAATTGAAAAAGCTGGTACATATGAATATATTAATCACAGCAGTGCATTTATTAACTAATTTTTATTCATGAGTTCAAGGTAGCAGAAATAGCTCTCCTCCTTCCAACTTTATCCTCAAAATTCTAGAACACAGATCAGACATCCTTCCATAAACTACAAACCTCAGGATTCCATAGTGGAATAATAGCACTATAACAAGTTAGTGTGGAAATGGTTATAGTCTACTTCTCTTGCAGTGCAGTGGTTTGAGTGTTGGACTGTCAGCCCTGGAGACCAGGGTTCAATTCACCACTCTGCCATGGAATCCCACTGAGTGACCTTGGGCATGTCACATACTCTCAGCCCCAGAAAAATCCCATGATAGGTTCACCTTAGGGTCACCATAAGTCAAAAAGGACTTGAAAGCATACAACAACAAGAAGTCTCCTTCTCTACCACAAAAGCAGGTCTATTTTTTAAAATGTTAAACAATGCAGGAGGGGTGTAGAACCTATTTAAAAGGTGAATTGTCACTTCAGCAGGTGAGGCAATTCATACTTTGGGACATGAGTAAAAGGGTGATCCTGGGAAGTCCTGAGAGGTTAAAAGCCTTAAGAATAGTTTCGTGAAGACCAAATCCAGTGTGGTGTAGTGGTCTGAATGCTGAACTAGGACTCTGGGAGGCCAGGGTTTGAATCTCTACTCTGCCACAAAAACTCATCAGGAAAACTTTGGGCAAGTCATCCTCTCTCAGCCTCAGAAGAGGGCAAAGGCAAGCCCCCTCTGAACAAATCTTGCCAAGAAAACCCCATGACAGGTTTGCCTTCATGTCATCATAGATCAAAAATGACTTGAAGGCATACAACAATAACAGGCCACACAAGGCCCCAGGCTGAACTTTATTGAACCCTGACCTAGGATGTCCAGTTGTTTTGTGTCTGTGGATGAGGCTGTGCACTTCAGTCATTGTCTCTACACATATTTTTAGTTTTTCTTTTGTTGCTTGCAACGCACTGTACTCAATTGACTGTGATGGCCTCATATCATCTCTGGAGCAGCCTCTCTTAACCTTGAGTTAGAATTCCACCCCTGCTCCAGTTGCATGTTGGAGCATGCATATCCACCTCTCCCAGGACCCTGGCTTCTCAGAGGCCCAGCATGAGCCAAACACAGACCCTAAAACACAACTAACACTGTCCGGAGTCTGCCCATCTCTGTTAGTAATGAAGCGTTTCAGCTGTGTTTGCCCATCATTACAGAACTCACTGAGGTAAAGTCAGATTGGCTTTCTAGATAAGCCCAGACTACAGGTGGGACTCCTGCTGCTTCTTGCATGTTTGAAAACTGCAGTGGAAATGAGACACTTTCCACATAAGGCTCTGTGGGGCGGCAGGGCACTACTCAACAGACAGTTAAGCAAATTCCCCCAATGTACTGGGAAGCCAATTTGCAGGTCCCTGGGCCAACAGTGTAGGAAGTAACTCACTGAAGGTACCTCACACCTGGCAGTATCTCATTCAGCATTGGTAAGCACACCATCTCTGTCCAGAGACATTTCCTTATACCTTCATGGTCAATAGTTCTTGACTGAGCACTCCGCCGGGGGTCTCCTAATCTTTACAGTCTCAAAGGGAGGTGCAAACTATGTAGCCCTCCAGATGTTGCACTGCAGATCCCAGCACTTCTAGCAATGGTGAAGGATGCTGGGGGTTGTCATCTAACAATACCTGGATGGATACAGATGTAATTCCCACCACTGTTCTGGATCCAGACTTACATCAGACCCAGGCCATTTCCACAGTAGACTGTTATAGTGCTGTTATTCTACTTTCAACATCCTATGGAATCCTGGGGTTTGCAGTTTAGGGAAGAGCCTCTGAAAATGGAATAATAGCACTATAATAGTCTAGTGTGGATATGGCCCAGTGAAATCAACCAGACTTCATTAAGTCTAAGTATGATTAAAGTCCCTTTCACACTATACAATTATACCACCATGATTCCACTTTAATATCCTATGATATTCTGGGGTTTGTAGTCTGACGAGGCACTGGAGTTTTTTGGCAGAGAATTCTAAACACCCCTCCCTAAATTGCAAATAAAAGCCAGTATGGTGTTGTGGTTTGAGCATCAGATACAACTCTGGAGACCAGGGTTCAGTTCCCCACTCAGCCATGGAAAGCCACTGAGTGACTTTGGGCAAGTTGCACACTCTCAGCCCCAAAACTGCAAACTGCAAATCCCAGAAGTCCACAGGAGGGACCCATGACAATTAAAGTGGAATCAAAATGCAATAACTATGTAGTGTACAAGGGCGCTAAGTCTTGGTCCAGCTCATTAATCCAACTCCTTTATTACTGTTGCTTGACATTAAAAACATTTATGCATACATACATGTGCGTACATCTACAAAGATGTATATCTCAGCCTTCCTTTACATCTCATCCTTACACAACATTCAGGGTGGATAAGAACAATATAAGCCAGTAATAACATACAATAAAAATACAAAAATGGATGCCCCCATTTAAAAAAAAAAAACCAGGAACAAACTGCTCCTTGGTGCCTCTTCATCAAGATCGCACATCACTAAGTATGCAACCACATTCAGGGGCACTTAAGTTGTGACCACAAAAGCATGCCATGATATTAAGGACTTCTTCCTCCACATGAATTAAAGACGCTCCAATGGAATGTGGTGCTCTTTCCCTAGAATGGGGAGGAGGTGTTGGGGCAAAGTTGTTACAATGGCCAGAGACACCCAGCCACTTAATTTTTGTGTGCAGGACTATTGGTGCCTACAATCAGAAAACTAGACTGTCTGGGTGCAATAAATCCTGGAGAGAACAGAGGGCTGCCACCCTGTCTCCAGTATCTGGGAGTCACCACTGAATTCCAGAAACACAGACAGGCACGAAACAGACCCCACCTTTTTTTTAAGAACTTCTCCTTTCATTCTCTCTGCTCCCACCATTTCCTCTCTCTGTCTAAGAGAGATGGAACCAATTCCAAATGTTGGAGCTCCCCAGGTTTCACCCTTAGTCTGAAAGGAATGGGCCCCATTTCTCCCAAATTCAGATGGACACTTAAAATCTCAGCCACATACCAATGTGACTGGCAGTGGGGCTACAACAAAGCAATTGTCCTTTCACTCAGGCCATCCAACCACAATCGCCTGCTTCCAAAGAGGAACAGGGAAATCAGCATTCCATCTTTATTCCCTCCAGGCATTTCCATCAATGTATCCAAGCCCTGACCTGGGTAAAACTATTCTCCCGGGTGGGATAGGGAGTAAGATGAAGAAAGAAGGAGCCACATCCATTCATTTCTGTAGATTTGCCATTTGCCTGGGTGAGAAGAAAAGCAAGACCCAGGGGAAATCCTAAGCAGTAAGAATCAAATCAGAGGTTGCAAATTCCAGTAGGATTCCTCTTGAGCAGAGGTTTCGTAGGCAGTTCTCCAAGGGAAACAAAAGCAAGAGTGTCAGCAAATTTATTCTATTTGGGTTTGGAAGTGTTCCTTAAAAAACTGAAGCTTGTGTTGCACCAGCTATCAAAATGGCTGCTGTTATCAAAGGGTCTTAACAACCAAACTTGGGGGAATATAGACCACACTGGCTTTCTTCTACTTACACTGGCCCCCTAAAGAGCTAGATTAGTAAAAAGGTTCCACATAGAATCAAACTTGGTCTCCAGAGATTTTAGGGCCTTGTGTGTGTTATAACAGCTCTGATTTGATATATTCAAGAGTGTTTGACACACAATTCTCTCCCCCTCAACACACACACAATAGAGCTGAGGTTGCAATAGTTCAACAAGATTTTATTTGGTGTGTTGGGCAGAAGAAACAACATGAATAAGTTTCTAAAAGAATCTGGATTACATTTAAATGTTGCTACCCTGTCTTTACAGGGTCAGCAAGTAGTGACTTGAGAGTATGACTATGACCCTGGAGACCAGAGTTCAATTCCCTACCCGGCCATGGAAAACCACTGGATGATCTTGAGTGCATCACACACTCTCAGCTTCAGAAAAAAACCATGATAGTTTCACCCTAGGATTGCCATAAGCCAGAAATTATTACTTTAAGGCACACAGAACAACCACCACCCTGCTTTTGCAATAAGGATGATTCAAAAATATGCCACATATCATGGATCCATTACAGATATCAACAGAAAGTCTAAAAACACAGAAGCAGCCACAATCTTCCTTTGGGGGAAAAGTCAAAATCCACAGTCTGATAATGTCATTGTTAGGATCACAGTAATGTGAACCAGACTATGTGATTTCAAAACAAGGGTACGAGTGGGAGAAGGAAGAGTTTAACTGGATATTGAAACCACAAAGTTTACATTTATAATCAATTTTAGATGCCTGCAAGAAAGGAGAGAATAAACTTAACAGCACACTCCTTCACATGCTTGTTCAGATGTCCCAGTGTGGTTAGTGGAGTTAACTCTCAAGTAAGCATGTATACGATTGCAACTTGTATTGGATTAGGCTCTGTTAGGTAGCATGGAGGTACCCTAAATACCACCAGATTCCATCTGATCTTGGAAACTGAGTAGGTTCAATCCTGGTTAGTACTTGGATGGAGACCATCAATATATACAAGATGCTGTAGGCTCTATTTCAGAGGGAGGAACTGGCAAAACCATCTTTGAGTATTCTTTGCCTAAGAAAACCCTATGAAATTCATGGGGCTGCCTAAATTGACAGGCTACTTGAAGACATGCATGCACGCACGCGCGCACACACACACACAGGGGGCTGTGGGGATAAAGAAACAAATCACATCTGAACCCTAATTTTGAGAATATCAGATCCAGCAGGTAATCAGCTCCTTCTCCAGCTCTAAGTGACATGCAAAATTCTTCAGAAGAAAGCAATCAGAAGCATGGTTGTTTATATCTTGGCAGAATTGGAGATTAATTTTAAGGAGGTTGTTGTGGGTTTTCTGGGCTTTGAGGCCGTGTTCTATTAGTATTTTCTCCTGACGTTTCGCCTGCATCTGTGGCTGGCATCTTCAGAGGCATCCTCTGAAGATGCCAGCCACAGATGCAGGTGGAACATCAGGAGAAAATACTAATAGAACAAGGCCTCAAAGCCTGGAAAACCCAAATCAACTATGGATTCGGACCGTGAAAGCCTTCAACTTTACAATTTCAAGGAGCATACTTGGTTTAAAAATCTTGCATTCAGGAATTGTGCTGTAAATCGAAGTGAAGGTCTTCTACCTCCCCAGCCATGAGACCATGTTCCCTCCCACTCTGGAAAAAAAAATATAAGAAACTGCCTTGCTGGGTCATACTAGGCTATTAGACTAGCACAGAGTTTGGAAAATTTACTTTTTTTGCATCATAGGTCTTCAGATCCTAGTGGCCATGTTGGCTGGAAATTCTGGGCATTAAAGACTACAAAAAAAAGTAAAATTTCCAAGCTCTGGCTTAACAGTCTACTTCTAATCATGGCCAGGAGAACAGTTCCCCTCTAGTTCCCCTCTCCTGTTGTTCATTCCATACTGAGGGATACACCATCTCCAAACGTGGAGGTTCTACCTAACCTTGATGATTACCAGCTATTTATAGACTTGTTTTCCAAGAATTTCCTCATTTTTTAAAAATCATGCATATGATTGCCATCACTTCATCCTGTAACAATGAACTGAATTCCATAATTTCATTCTGCAATAAAGTTCTAAATTTTAATCAATGTATTCTCCTTCCCCTATTTGCTAGATAAGGGAAGACCTGTAATGCATCACACCAAAGGCTTCCTTAGTCCATATTGCAACCTAGGTAATTCCTGAAGTTCAAAGCAACCCCCCCTTAACTATTTGTTCTTATTACCTCTGCCCACACAAATACCACCATTTTGTCTTAAGAGTCTTGGGACTGAAGGGTCAAAATTACTAGACCTATGTCTGTGCTGTCCCTTGGTGTAAAAAAATCTTATGGCAATTTTACAGCCTAATATATTTTATCTGGCTAATCGACCCTTTCTTGGAATGGAGCCCCTGATGAATTGGGCTGCAGACCACAAAAGCTTATGCCAAATAAAATCTGCTAATCTTTTAAGGTGCCACAAGTCTCTCTTGTTAATTCTGGCTTAATGGAGGCACCCCACCCCAAATGCCTCCATAGAACAAGCACTCCCAAATAATGAATTCCATTACGATGGCTGAAATAAATGTTGTGGGCATGTCAACAAGTTCCTTGCTTTTCACAGATGGGATACCATGAGGTGTCAGTAGCACCAGGACATTTGTTGCTGTGTGGCTTCAAATCATTTCCAACTTATGGCAGTCCTAAGGAGAACGTATCATGGGGTTTTCTTGGCAAGATTTGTTGGGAGGGGGCTTGTTTTTGCCTTCCTCTGAAGCTGAGGGAGTTCACCAGCTAGACCACCAAGCAAACCCATCTGTACCCCTTTCTTAGTAAAATGCCCAGGAACAAAGACTATAAAATTTCTGGACACCATTACATTCCAGTATCACCAGGCACCCTTTTAATAATTTCCAAAACACTAGCCACGTTAAGCAGTTACAGGGGAAAAAAACAACCACTAATAGCCTTCAAAAAATGAACAAATTCGACTTGGCCTCATAGACTGCAGCCCACTTAAAGGGCCATGAAGACACAAAGTCTCCCTTTTAGAACTTTGTCATTTTCTTTGCTTCCAATGAAGTTGGCTGGAGTCCAGGAAAATTTAAGCCAAGTAAAACTTTAAGGTGCTATATGATCATTTGCAGGTTATCTTTTCCAGTGAGAATCATGCAGCCCTCTAGATGCTGGTGTACTGCAAGTCCCAGCAGCCCTGGCCAGCACAGCCAATTGTTCAGGATGCTGTGATTTCCAGTACAACAACTGGAAGGCCAAATTGTTCCTATCCCTGCTTTGGACTGTGCAAACACAAGTTTACCCAGTTCCTATGCTATATTTGGCTACCATAGGTAAGGGGAGTAGGACGCACATTCACCAGCAATAATTTCTAGTCATTGGTCAAAGCAGAGGCGACCCTATAAAGATAAGGCCAACCAACTGAGATATTACTCATCCTACTTCTAGGTTTAATTCTGAACAGCAGCACTGTAAACCCTCCAGGTGTACTTCCTTCCCTCTTAAAATCATAACTATGGGGAATCAAAGGAAAACTTAACCACGGGAAGCCAAAGGGAGACCTTTTCACCTGGAAAAGATTTTAACCCAGCATCTATCTCCTGTATTTTTTACAGCTGTCCTTTGGCCTCCTGCCTTATGAACCGCCCAGAGCCTCAGTTTAGGAGGGAAAGGTAGGGGATAAATGAACTAAATCAGTACTATCCTTCTGGAGCCGATTTTTGAGCAAGAAGGGCACTAGGATCCCCTTCTTCCCATCGCTTTTTAAAGGCAACCGCTAACCATGTGGGAAAGGGGACAAGTGAAGGAGAACAAACTGATGCTAACTGACAACAACCCTGTAAACTGCCTTGAGCCCTAGTTTAGGAGGAAAAGGTGGGGGATAAATGAACTAAGACAATACTGTCCTTCTGGGGTTGGATTTTTAGGGAAGGAGGGCACCACGACTCTTCGCACCATCACAGTCCCCCTTCTTCCCTTCGCCTTTGAACCATGCCAACCATGTGGCAAAGGGGACAAGTCAAAGAGAACAAACGGATGCCAATTTAAAACAACCTCAGCGTTTGAACCCCGAGTTCAGGCAAAGCAAGAGAACCCAGGAAACTGACTTTGGAGCCGAGGAGAGGCGTGGTGGGGTCGGGAGGATGGAAGAGCCCGGATCCTACCCACGAAGGTCGAGCACGGCGAGTGCCTCTCGGATCGGGTCCAGGCAGGTCAAAAGCGGCGCCGGAAAGAACAGCACGGCTGGGATTAGCTCCCTTTGCGCAAGGCGCGTCAAAGTGGGAAGAATCCGTTGAATAAACCTGGAACCTTCCCCACCTCCATTTTTAAATCTCTCTCTTCTCATACACACACACACACACAGGTGGACCCTCAGCCAGTGTGCGCCCGCTCGCAGTCGCCCGCCGGGTCAGCTAAGAGCCTTTCCGCACTAGCCTGTTACCGTGCTATTATTCCACTTTCCACATCCCATGGAATCCTGGGGTTTGCAGTTTAGGGAGAGGCCTCAAAGGCCAGGAGTCCCCTGAAAGGCCCCTCCCTAAACGGCAAACCCCAGGATTCCATAGGATATGGAAAGTGGAATAATAGCGCTAGCGCAGCCTAGTGCGGAAACGGCCTTAGTTCCCGGGGCGCGTGGCTGCCAAGCGGACCCCTCGCCCACTCCCCCGGGCGGCGACCGACGCCTTAGGCCCCAGGCCAGCCCCCCAGAACTGAGCCTTCCCGCTGGGGAGGGTCTCCCGCTGCTCCCCGGTCCCCCTTACCTGGTGCACGAAGACGTCCACGGGGGAATCGAGGGCGATGCCTTCCTTGCTGGTCATGGAGAGGAAGCCGAAGCCCATCCGCACGTTGAACCACTTACAGATCCCGGCGCCATGCAGGAGCGGCTGGCTTTCCTCGTCCGGCCTGGGCGAGTCCCCCGTGGGCTCTTCCTCGCCCGCCTTGGCGCAGCCCCCTAGGAAGGGACAGCCGGATCGTCAGCCGGAGCCGAGGCCACACGTCTCGTTTTTCAAACGTCCCCTTCCCCAGATCGCCCGGGGGAGGCGGTGGAAGGCGCTTGGCCTCCCTGGGCCACCGGCATTGGGGATCAGGCGAGGAGACGGGGCTTACCGCGCGGCCGGCTCGCCATCCCCCAGCGGGAAGCGCCGTGGCCATCCTCCGCCGGCCGGAGAGCCGCCTTGGCTGCCCAGCCCGCCGCCGCCGCCGCTGGGCGGCCGGCCGACTCGCCCAAGCGGCTCGGCCAGAAGCCATCTGGAGCCTCCGCTCAGGAGTTGGGATTTTTTTCCCCCGAGGCAGGGAGGGGGGAATTCCCTTCCCCTGGAGGACCCGGGGAGGGGGGGGGATTCCCTAGCCAAGAATCCCAACGACTCTCCTCCCGCCTCCGGGTTCCACGGCATGGCCAAAAAAGCTCACCCAGATTCCAAAGATCGAGGAAAAAAGTGGGCGCATTTCTCCCCGGGAAGCCACCACGTTACGGGAAGGGGAGCGAGATCCAAGGGACGTTGCCAAGGGCCAGTCAGTAAGACTGATGCGGAGGGAAGAAAATGACGAATCTGAGCCTTTTTAAAACCACCTTCTTGATTTCGAGGTGAGGAAAACGCACGTCAGGAGAAGGGAGCGATTTCAAAACGAAAACGCGCTCCCGAAAGGCAGAGTTTCCTTCTGGAAACTTATTCCATCTGGAATCATACACGCCGCCTTTGCGCGCTGCTAAATCTCCCTTTTCTTTTTTTCTTTTTAAACCACAAAAGTCCACCTTCGAGAGAGACACCCAAAAAGTTTTCCAAACTCTCGTCCTCCCAACTCTCCTTCCAACGGGGGAGAAGCACATGGTCCGTCTCCCCCCAAAAAGGGGATGCGCCGCCCTCTCCCCCGCTTGCCAAAGGCCACCAAAGATTAAAGACAAAAAACGACGACATGGAAAGAGAAATAAAAAAGGAAATAAAGAGGGGAGGGAGGGAAGAGAGAAAGAATGGAGGGGGCCATAGCCGAAGAAACTATCCTAAAATTGGAAGAAACGAGAAATAATCTTCAGGAACGCACAGTTTTGTTTTCCCGACAGAGATGGGTAAGGAAAGGGGTGGGATGGGAGTTAAAGAGGACGGAAAGAACAGAAGGGAAGAGGAAAAGAATGCAAGTGTTTGTTTAAAAAAAATAAAGGAATTGGGTACGAAAATGTGAAAAGGTTCACTTAACCTGCAAACTGTTGGTTGGAAACCGAGCCCATCCTGCAGCCCGGGTGGAAATGGTGGACTCGGGCGGTCGCAGCCTCCTCTCTGCCCGCAGCCGACCTGGGAGAAGGAGAGGGTGTCACCCAGCGCCTCCCCAGCCCCCGAAAAAGGGAGAGCAGGAGCGAGGGCGCGCGGGAGAGCCAGGAGCGGCGATGGGGAGGGGAGGCGCGAGGGGGGCGGCGGTGGGAGATTCAAAACAAGAGGAGGGTCCCCGAGAAAAAGGTCGGGCGCATCTTCTCGGCCACAATAGCGGTGGGAGGGCCGAGGGCCTGCGGAGGCTGCCCAAATTTCCAAGAGACAATGGCGGGCCCCCACCGCACCAAACCGTGCGCGCTTCTCCTCTCCCCTCCCTTCCCCCGCCTCCTTTTTTTGGCCTCCTCTCCCGCCTCCTCCTTAAACCACACACACGCACGCACACGCACATGCACAAGCTGTCTCCCCTCCCCCCCCCGAGACCCCAAACTGTAACCTCCGCCGTGGGGTGGGAAGGTTTCAAGGCTGGGGAGGCTCCATTTTATTTGCAGCCACGCTTTATCCTGAATTGGTTCCGAGAGGGAAGTGAGAGATCTCTTTAAATGGCCCGTACCGGGGGGTGAGCTATTCCCATTCATACGTCTCTCACCCCCCTACACACCCGTTCCCACGTGACGTCCAATCCCATTCCCTCCCCCCCCATACGCGGGTCGTAATAAAAACGTTCCAAGGGGGTTCTCCCCCAGGCGTATTTTGTGTGTGTCCCCAACATAACTTCATCCACGGAGGGGAGATTACCTGTCAAGGGGGGGGGCGGCGTTTAATTTATTTATTTGTTTGTTTAATTTATACGCCGCTTTGCTCCCAAAATGGGATGCAAGGCGGAAAGGTAGAATCCCCCCCCCTTTGACCCCTTTCTCCCACCCCCAGGGTCGTGTTAGCTTCTGTGGCTGGCCCCCCACCCAGGACTCCGTGCTGGCCCGCCCAGCCCGTCGCCCTGGGACAAGATCGGCAGCTTGACTCTCGGTGACCTGTTTAAAAGGAGAGTCGTCCTCTCCCCTCCCGCTCCCCAATTCCATTTTGTCACGTCCCTCCTCTTTTCTTTCCCCGACCAGCCCTTCCCGGTTCTAGTAGGATCTCTCCTGCGCCCTTTTGGGAAGCCAAGGAGGGGGTGGAAAGAGGGTGGGAGAGTGGCTCCGAACCAGTTCCTTCCCCACCAGCTCTAGGCAATCGCCGGGCATTTAAAGAGAGAAATCGGATCTCAAATTGGAATGTATGTGCCCTTCATCTTTTTCTCTCCCTTTTCGGTGAGACCACATTGTTACCAGTTTATCTCGATGTATTGGACATACATATTAATATATGTAACTTAGGTCTGCAGGGAGAAGGGAGCGGGACTGTGGCGGAGTCTTTTGGGGGTCGCAGATACCCCTGCAATTAATTTCATTTCATGCCTTGGTCCAGGGAATTTTTCTTTAACGAGATCTGGCCGTAAGGTGAATTCGAAGCAAACGCACGTTTTCTGTGTCCAGGTTAGTAAATGAAAAGTTAAAAGCCTACTTGATTGTTTATAAAAGGAAGCCGGGAGTCCTTAAACTGGCTTGTCTTCCCCCCTCCCCTCTGATTTAAAGAAACAAAGCCAAACTGAACCTCTGCTCACTTAAGTCTAAATATTTAGGAAAGCAAAACATAGCTGTTAATATGCATCTGCAAATAAATGGAATAGGGATATCGGATATTTTTGAAAGGGGACCTCAAAGTGCGATGGGCGTGAGTGGGGGACGAGAAGGGGGGAAATTATCTTTTTTTCTTACTTCCCTTATAACGAAAAGAATAGTATATTTCAATATTTTAACAATCACTGTGCACAGTTTTAAGAATCTGACTGAAATTGTCACGCTGATGTTTACAGACTCAAAATGGCCCTTCTGTTTACATTCTTGGTTGCATACTCTTATTAAAATTACGGGCTCATTTACACTGCACCTTTAAAAGGAAGAATATTTTTTTAAAAAATTAACAGAGAAAGAGGTAGAATGGCCTGGTATGGGGAATGCCCTTAACGTCGATGTTAACCTGAAAACTTTTCGAACCGGGACCGCAGAAATATTGGCGAGCCTTTAATTTTTAAAATTGGCACTCTTTAGAATGAATAGAATACTTCATCCTGACGAATAAGACCCCTTTGTATCCCTTAAGGTTTATGGTTTTAGATGCAGCCACTGCTTGCAATAAAAGATGAGATTTTGGGAGGGGATTCTGAAAATCGGAGACTTCCTTCCTAACGAAACATAGTCTTCCAAAGTGTGTGTTTGTGCGAGCTCCTCAAATGTGTGTGATGCGCGACTTCAAGGGATCTGCGTGCAAATAAGCAACGGAGGCACGCGTTTATTCCGCGTAATCTTCTTACCTACACACAGGCCGTTTCCGCACGAGACTGTTATAGTGCTCTTATTCCACTTTCAACATCCTATGGAATCCTGGGGTTAAAACTGCAAACCCCTGGATTCCATAGGACTTTGGAAAGTGGAATAATAGCACTATAAACAGTCTCGTGCGGAAATGGCCACACTAATATATATAGATCATGATGTCTATATTACCCCACCCCAAGACGAGGGTTGAGGGTCTTCGGGGGCGGGAGAGGGGGTGGCTGGAAGCGCTTAGTTCCTGTTTAAAAGGCAATCAGATAAACCGAAGGGCGATCAATGCCGCGAAGGTGCTGATGGATGGGGAAGGGAGAGGACCCCCCCCTTTGAAATGTGGGCGTGCAGCCCCAGGGAGAAGAGAGAACCGCTTCCAAGGGAGGGTGTCTATGTGGAGGGGGGTCCGAGGATCCATCCCGTCCCTTCCCTTATCTGAATGCTTGGGGGTTCCCCTGCCCCCTCCCTTCCTCCTGTTCCTAATTGACGAGCCAGGACTGGGGGGAGGCGCTTTCTTTTAACCCTCCTGGGCTCTTAAAGTTGTTTGAATGGCCCACTCGCTTATATTTGTCTTGACATATTTTGAGCGGAAATGGCCCGTTTGACTGCCCCCGGGAGGGGAGGGGAGGGTCTCGGGCTTCTTCTCCCCCCTCCCCACCCGATCCGGAGGTCTGCCAATGGAGGCGAGAGACGGAGGGAGGGAGCGAGGGCGAGGTTGGCGAGCTGGGGCGGGGAGGTCATGCTTGATTCTGGGTTGCATCTGATCATCAGCTCCGGGCCGAAGGGGAGGGGAAGCCGAAGGCTCGAGTTCTCCACCCTCTTGTCCTCCCTCCTCTCCCTCCCCCTTCTCTCTCTCTCTCTCTCTTTTGGTGATGGAAGGGGGGCGAGATTTCACGGCTGGCCGAGGACAATGGCCGAGTGACCAGTGCGAACCCGGGAGGGCAAATAGCCCCTCCATTTCCGGTGCTCAGTTCAAACTGGACAATACCAGCCCGCTCTTCCCCCTGCAGCAAAGCTGAACTCTTTTAAAGGGGCAGCCACGTCGCCTTTAGAAAAGCCCTGCTCTCCAAGGAGCCTATACACACACACACGCGTGTGCAACTTGCAGGCACTTTCTCCACCAACTGGGGTGTCTCTTCCTTTAGGGGTCCCCCTAAAAAACTCGCCTTATTTTCTTTGGAATGGACTCCCGGGAAGTTTTAATCCAAAGGGGAGGGGGGGGGAAATCCTAAGAAAAGTCTCCGGAGGAAAAGCCAATTCATCTTTGTCGACGCGTGTGAGCCCCTTCCCACGTTACCTTTGAAAACAAAAAGGCCAGACCTCGGGGGTGTTTAAGTGCGCACCATGTCCGCAAACTTTTATGCTGGGAGGGCGCCGGCGGGAGACGTGTACACGCGTGTTGATGCAGGAGGGCGGATCCGGGGTTTTTCCAGGTGGGACAAAGGAGGTCAGCGGTCCATCTAACTCTCAGCTGCATCACACGTGAGCGCAGAGCAAACCGCGTACACGTGTGCTCCTTATCCAGTCGTAACATAAGATACGGAGGTTCTGAAACACCGGAAGCGAAGATAAATATCCGACGTGACTCCCTATCAGACGGTTTCCTCTGAATTAGTAGACCTTGCAGAAGTACTGACTCACCAAGTAACCGTTGACTTAATGGGTCTACTCTGTCGGAGAGTTGCAATTGCCTGTAGGCCATTGTATGCTTATGTTTCGGAGGAAGGAACTGGTAAAACCGCCTCTCACTGTTCCTTTCCCTAAGAAAAGTCCTTTGAAAGTTATGAGGCTGCCATAAGCCGACTAAAGGGCACATATGCACACACGTGTCAAGTTTTTACATACGAGAGTTTATAAGACAGGCACTCATAATTAACAAGCTGCTGTAATTGCGTCTGAACCTGCTCCATCCTGCTATTCCTGTGTCTCTTTAAAGACACCAAGGGAGAGACTTTCAGGTCTGACCATCACACAAGGTCCTCTCTCTCTCTCTCCCTCCCCCTTGGGGGTCATAAGACACCCCCCAACATCCCAATCACTGCTTAAAAAAACAAAACAACGCAAAACAAAACCTTTCAACACACACATTCTCAGACGCAGACAGACAGACATCCCAGAAAGGGTGTGATTTCTTAGGTCTCTCCATAGATCTAGAAGGAAACAAATCTGTTTATTATTGCAGTACCTTAAAGATGTTTCTAAAGGCTTTTAGAAACGACTTATTCAAAAAATGCTGTGCACTTGATGGACCTGAGATGTATAAGAGGAATCCACGCTGTTTGGAAGAATCAGGAAACCTAGGGCTACGGAAATATAGGAAAAACCTAAAATAACTTCTCCTTTTAAGGCCACTTGGGGTACATAAGATTTTTTTAAAGAAGCAAAACCATCCATTAGCATCGTTTTTTCTATCAAAAGTAGGTGACTTGTGGAATATCATGATGCTGATGCTGTTACTCGGGGGTATCTGGAGAAAGGAGAAACTTGGACCAGTTGCCTCCTCCTCTGAGAGCCCACCCCGCCTTCGTCGGAACGAAGCCCGGGAAGAGTTACTTCCCAGGGAAAAGAAGTTAGGGCTTCTCCGGTTACTTTGGAAAACGAGAAAGATTCATTTGGGAAGCACTAGGCCCGCTTGACTTAATGCCTTTTCTCACAATGAAAGTCCCTGGCTTTAACCCGGTTAGTTGCCAGATCCAGAAGGAACAGCCTGGTTTTCGCCTCCTCCACCAAGCGCTTAAGAAAAACAAAGAGGCCTGTTGCAGCATCCATGTTCCCTGTCTTTTTTTTCCCTCTTGAGATTCTTCATCATAGGTAGATAGGACTCTTTCCCCGCAGAGCTTGCAGTGCGACCAAGGGAAAGATGTGGTGGAATTTAAACCATTTTTTAAAAAATCTCACTGGATATAATCTAAGACACCTGGAGTGGCAACTGGTAAACGTTTTTCAGTGCAATGTACTGATAGGTGTGCCTCCTCAGAAGTAAACCTCGTTGGGTTCAATGGGACTTCCTCCCAAGCAAAGGCATAGACCCTTGCCGCCTTTAATCGCTTTCCATCCGGACTCTCCATCTTGTCCATTGCATACCCCTCGGTCTCTGTGTCCCCCTTGTTCTGTAGCTCTGTGTGCCAGGGACTGAAAGAGACAGGGGAGGGAGAGGGATGGATGGAAAGAAAGCAAGCAAGCGAGCAATGTCACTTTCCAAGCAACGCCGAAGGAGAAAAGGCCGATGAAGGAGAGGCAAGAAAGCTTTGCGCGCTGTCCGTGGTGCTGATCCGCGCCTCTCCATGCCGGCGCTGGCGCTCTCCAGGGTCCTGAAAGACACTGCAGTTAACATATTGTCCAGGGTTCTGAGCGGGGAATAAAATATACGAACTAAGCAACTACAGTTATCCTTTTTTTAAATTAAAAAAATCTGTCTATCATATTGTGTTAAGGGCTTCCCATGCTCAAAAAATGGGAAACTGCAGCCAAGGGCTTCACTTTGAACAGATGTGTCATTAAAGCAACATCAGAATGATATGATATCCTAGCTGTGGTTAGTTTCAGCTTTCTTACTATCTTTACATTGGCAGTTTAGTAGATTTAAGTCCCAGGTTTGTCTGTTCACTGAAACAGGCACAAGGGCCATTCCAAGTTCTTATTCCGCATCATAAGTGCTCAGCAGGAGTAAATATCATGCACACAAAACAATAAGAGTTGGAAGGGACGTTGGTCATCTAACTCAGCCTTCTGCTATATATAAAGCATTTTAGGGTGTGTCTCCTTTTAGTTAATTAATAGAAAGAAAAGACTGGACAGAGACTAGCATTGCACTAATACACTGTTGTATAATAATAAGTCTTTTTATTAACAACAACAATAAATTGCTGTACCCCATTGTGCACTGCAGATTCAGAGCAGCGCTGTGGCAATCCTCTTCTGTGTCAGGGCTCAGATCTATAATATGCAAACCATGAAGAAAAAAAGCACTCGGACATGTGCAGAGTATAATTTTCTTTTCAGTCTGCCACCAGAACATTCTTCTCACAGTAATTTTCATATCTGAAGTGTACTTTCCTTACAAGGTTCTGATCCATCAAATAGCTTCACTTCTTTTAAGAGCAAATGTGCCATTCAAGAATTGAAAATCATTTCTGGTGTACTGCTATTTCATTTCTCATTTCCTGACATGGAATTTGTTCCTCTTCAAGCAGTGCAGCCTCTTTTTAAGGTTTCCCCCTTTTCTCCTTCCCCAACTGGTATGATAGAGATAAGGATTACAATGAGATTCCAAGAAGATAAATATATACTAATATAAAATATTTATGATTTGTTTATTTTTATACATATATATATATATAATGTATATATATGTGTGTGTATACATATATATATATATACATGTACATACACACACACACACACATATGCCATATCTAATTGCTGCAAAGTGTGAGGTTTTAATTAATCAGCCAAATTAACACTGTAATATTATGGAGGGCTACGCTGCTCTGTTGTCCTTCTGCTGACAAGTACAGATTTGTGTTATTATTTTTAAATTAGGCAAACTCCTGGAAATAGGCTATATGTTGAATATAGGACTTGTTTTCAGTTGGGTGCCATATTTTTCTTATGTGTTTTAAATTGTGCTTTTCATTTAATTCTGTTGTAATAGCTGGTCTTGCTTGTATTTTATTTTGTGCAATATTGCTGTCCCTCCTCCCTTTTTTTTTCAGAAAAAGAAGGTGGAATAAAATCCAATAAACAAGCAAACAATGAGTCAAACTGCAGTCTTTGCTTATGGCTTTTACTTTGGCTAAGATTACACACAGCTAGAGGGTATTCAATAGCCTAGGAAATCCAAAGCCTGAATCCTTCTGTGCCATATACCAAAAAAAGTACTTGCAAGTAATAAGGTACTCCTCTCCCTCTATATTATGGAGACATATTAACCCACTGTACATTATTTCTGTTTAGTTAGACTTAGGAAAAGTAAGGAAGAGGCCAGATGCATGTAATGGCATGAGTGCTGGACTACAACTCTGGGAGACCAGGGTTGGAATATTTGCTCAGCCATGGAAGCCTACTTGGAGCTCTTGGGCAAGTCATATTCTCTCTAGCTCAAAGGAGAGCAATGGTAAACCATCTCTGGGGAAAAAAAAAACTTACCAAGAAAACTCTATGATTGGGTTGCCATAAGTTGGAGTCAACTTGAAGTCACATAACAAAAACAAAAAGATGCTTTACCTTCAGCTGTCCTGAAATGATACAGAGAAATGAGCTAGATCAGTGCTACACAAAGTGGTGATCTGTGGACCAGTGCCAGACCATGAACATTAGAATCCAGTGCAAAGTGAGTTTCCAGAAAGCTATTTAAATATGATGATAATATGGTACAAATGTGATAGCAGGTTCTGGTTGTAGTTGTTGTATGCCTTCAAGTCGTTTCTGACTTATGGTGACCTTAAAGTGAACCTACCATGGGGTTTTCTGGGGCTGAGAGTGTGTTACGTGACCAAGGTCACCTAGTGGGTTTCCATGGCTGAGCAGGGAGTCAAAGCCTGGTCTCCAGGGGTGGTTCCTGGTACATTGGGAGACAGGTGAGTGCTGGTTCACCACATCAGATAGCTTGAGAACATTGAGCTAGATCACATGCAGGGTAGGTGTTGTTCTTCTTTTAACCAAATATGTTTTCCAGTATGTTCTTATTTTTACAAATAACATTATTTTAGAACTTGAATGAGCTTTAACAATCTCAGGAAGACTTTCCAGTAATGACCTGAGGGTGTTCTGGTATACTTCGATACAATGAGTTTCCAGTAAAGAAAATCTAGATGCCTCTGACTCATTCCATTCCTCACATGCTCCATAAAAAAACCTGCCATCCCTGGACTGTTAGGCTTGTCTTTGAACACTGGATTTCTGGGCAGGAAGTATTACATCACTGGGGATGCAATAATGGAATGTTTTAATTTTTAAAAAAAACCAAACAAACCACTGGTTGATCTGTGGAAATGCATATCACACATGTTGACATAATGGAAAAGTTTGTGTTCAGGAAACAAAAAGAATCTTTATCTTAGATCAATGGGGGTGGCATCTATTTCTAAGTATAACTAGCCTATTTACCTGGTGTTGCCCAGGATTTTATTTTCTCATAGGTAATACTTGTTAGAAATACCTCAGGAATTACCTTGCCCTAGGAATTAGGTGCAACTGAAATACACTTGGATTTGAGATCCTGTGACTCTAAATTCCCCAAACTGTTTTGTCCAGTACTTGTAACTTTTCCCCATATTCCCCAATCCAATCAGTATTTGGAATTATTAACATACAAGTTTGGGTTTCTGAGGGAATACACTGCCGTCCTCTTTCTTGCTGCTAGGCCTCATCTCCATAGCAACCAGCTAGGCCCAAGAGCTCTCTGGCTGAGAATTCTAAAGGCTCCTCCCTAAACTGCAAACTCAGGATTCCATTGAATCTTCACAGTCAGCCAATCATATGAGGTCTTCTCTGCCTGACACAGACCAAGTCACAAATTTTGACTTTTATATATTAGATTGTTGGAACGTATAGCAACAGTATTGTTCTCTGCAGCTGCTCCCATACTTACCAACCTCCTCCCAAAGAAGGGTAGACTGGCTCTCTCCCTGTTCTCTGATGTTTTTTAAATTGTGACCTAAACCCATTTGTTACTTCCAAATTGAGTAAACCCATTGAATCTTGGTAAGTTGACACTTATGTAAGTTCCATTGATTCAGTGAGTCTAAATTACTCGAGACTAACATTGGATTTAAGTCTGTGTTTTAAGTGTTTATTCTTCTATTTGTTTTGTGTTTTAACTATATTTGCTTTATTTTCAGGATATGTATTGAATGAATAAATAAGCAAGCCCACTCTTGTTTTCAGGGGTGGTGATGGAAAGAAAATGTCAGGCTGAAAGAAGAATTCCTATGCACTGTATTCAGTCCATGAGCCACAGGTTTCCCCAAGCCTGCAAGAAGGGTTGACCATTTGACCATTGCAGAAAGGAAATTAGTAAGCACTGAAAAATGGGAGAAGAGGGGCTTCATGGATTTCACTTGCAGATTAATTCCCAAGTTCTGGCACCACCATAGAGAAGGTCTCACACCCGACCAACTGATCTCATGACTGGACAAGCCAGAAAGAAAAGCCTCCAACAACTACAGCTATAGGGTGTTTTAAAAAACAGACTAGTTAGTTTTCTGTGTGCCAGTCAGTTCTTTAAAGGCATAGAAGATTCTCTGCTGAAGAGGTGACTATAACTTTCATGACAGCCATGTTTCATCCATGTGTCCTTCTCAGTTCCACAGACATCCAATTAAACATTGATTGCCAATACAAAGAGAAATTACTAGATGTGCTCTTATCTGATATGGAGCCACATATGAAGAACAAACTGAGATTTGACAAAAGCAGAGGCAGTCATGTTGGCTGTGAGAAAAATGTCAAAATCCTTCCTTTTCTCCACCACTTGATACGGTATTCTCGCTTTAGATAGCCTTCTGGCATATCTTTCTCCTTGCACCTAAATGCTTCTACCTTTTTAAAGGCTTTGCTTGCTTTGTGTATAATCTAGCTCAGTGATTGATACTCAAAGTGCTGTTCCAGGGACTGATGTTGGTCCACAGACCATTGGCTGCTGATCCTTGGTGAGTTTCTGGGAAATAAAGAAACAACAGTTGTTATAAATATAGTATTACTCCCTGACACATTGAAAAGAAACAATTGCTAGTCTCCCCTCCATCAGCCAGCTTGGGAAGCAATGATCTGGCTACCCCCTATTATAGTACACAAGAGGGCATCAATATGATCCTAAGTTAGTGTCACATCCAATAGACTTTACTTATCTTCACTAAGGATGTGGCAACAGGTGCTTTCTGACAACATCCTGGAAGTAGTTTCTTAGGCAACTGGGAAGACGCAGATTTTTTTTTCCAGGATGCTTGCTGAGGGACAGAGGTTGATAAATGCTTCAGGCATAAATATGCCTATTGAAAGTAGCTCAGGTAACAATAGGACGATTTGTATATTACACCCTGCACTTTGTACTAACAACAACATACAGACAATCTGATCAGACAAGATGGACAAGCCACCGGTAATAGCTCTATGCCAAATCAAGGGAGATTGGCTTCAACCAGCCTTCCCCAAACCAGTGGACCTTGAAATATGATGGTCTACAACTTCCACTATCTCCAAGCACTGCAACTGGTACAATGGGAGTTATAGTCTAGCACAACTAGAAGGCCCTGGGTTGGGCTGAGGCTGACTTAAATGAATGAGAAACTGCTCTAACTGTTGCAAGTTGTTTTGAGGTGATGGTTTCTCTTGTCACTGACCATACTAGGGGTGGATGCAGAGTCTGGCAGTTGTAAGCCAAAAAAGGTACTGTTCCAAGATCTGCCCAGATTTTGGTGAAATGAAATCCTTTCCTTGTCTCAGAACTCCTTATCCTCATCAAATCAAAAGTAGTTTCTGATCTTTGCCATTATAATTTTAGACATATAATTGTTGAATTTAGACATTCATAATTCATGATATTAACTATGTGTTTTAATGTAAGACATTAGCCATCCTAAGCTTTTACACAAAAACTATATTACTACTATTAGCCAGAATCTTGTATCAGCTACTAAGGCCATTTCCACACTAGCCTATTATACTGTTATTATTCCACTTTCAACATCCTATGGAATTGTGGGGTTTGAAGTTTAGGGAGGGGCTTCAAAGGCCCCTCCCTAAACTGCAAACCCCAGGATTCCATAGATGTTGAAGGTGGAATAATCGCACTATAACAGGCTAGTGCGGTAATGGCCCAAGTCAACTATATTTAACTAGTTTACTTAACAAAGTAACTTCTTGTTCATTTAAATATACAGCTGGTCCTCCACATTTGCAGGAGCCTTGCAAAGCAAGAAAACTACAAATATCAAAATATGTGTGTCTGTGGAAAGGGGCCTAGTCATGATGGGGAGAACGGTTACCCAGGGTCCAAACCAGGTCAGGGAAGGGGAGTGAAAAAACATAGTGGCCCTATACTTCCTCTTTCTCTCACCCATCTCCTTCCTTGGGTGGGGGCAAAGCATTGGGAGAGGGTTTGTAATGCTGAGAAATCTGCAAGCTGTCCTTAGCTGGCCAGGCAGCAGCTGGTGGAGGAGGAGAAGGATCGGGGTGGATTTTTAGAGGTCTGTGCGGCCTGATCAGAGAGGCCAGGAGGGAAGAATCCCTTGAAAAAGAAATATTTGGAATGGGGAGCAGGCAGGAGTTGGAGAAACTCACAAATAATCAAATCTGTGAAAGTCAAACTCACAAATGTGGTGGGCCAGTGCTTAGCTTAGTTAAATTTACTTGAGTTTACTTAGGCCATTTCTGCACTAGACAGTTACAGCGCTATGATTCCACTTGCAGCATCCTATGGAATCCTGGGGTTTGCAGTTTCGGGAGGGGCCGAAACTGCAAACCCCAGGATTCCATAGGATGTTGCAAGTGGAATCATAGCGCTATAACAGTCTAGTGCGGAAAGGAATTTAGTTGAGTTTCCTTAACTACTGCTACTGTTAAGTTAAGTTTACTTAACTAAGGAATCTCTCCTAGCCTGATCACCTGCAGACTGATGGAAACATCATTCATCCATGCTGTGATCAACAGCAGGATGGATCTCCTTTCTTCTTTTCCCTACGCAACTAATGCCCCACAAAGTAGGTCTGGAGAAGAGTTATAATATGGTAATATTGTAATTCTAAATACAAAACACTTAGCTAGATTTGCTCATCTGTAGCTGTTCTGTATTAACACTTGCTACTTAGTTACAACTGTGACACTATTGCCACAAGCATAACTCCACCACCACCACCACCAACCTATTTTACCGAGCACCAGCTGCATGGGGAGGAGATCTGTTCTGCTGGCAACTGAAGTGTGGGTGAATAATGTTTCTGTAAAGTTTGGGGAGATTGGACAAGGAGAAGATACAGAATTCTGGCCATAATAACTACAGTAGCTCCCCCTGCCATATCCGTGGGGGAATACGTTCCTGGACTTACCATGGATAACTAAAAACATGGCTAACAAAATACTATTTTTTATTCAATGAAATGAATGATGTAGGTATCAAGATGAGTATACAGCTTGGAGAGGAGGCTCGGAAACTTGACAACTTCAGAATCTAAGCAAAAGAAGGCTTTGTAGCCATTATTTACGCCCCAAAACCAGAGCACAGCTGATAAAAACACAAACATTAACAACAATGTGTGGTCCAAAAAGAGATGGGAACAAAATGCTTTTGGACTGCATTTCAGCATTCATTGATAAGTGAAACCATGGATACTGGATTTGGGAGACCTACTGTATTGGGAAAATGCTCTTACAAAGGGTAAGTCTTCCTGAGCTCAGTGGTGTTTGTAAGTACACATCCATGGATCACACTAAAAATGGTGCCTCTTAGCCTTTGCCTTCCATCCATGTGTTGAATGGAGATGGTCATTCTCAACTTCTACCTTACAGGATTGTTGTTTTTGTAAAAAGACACCGTAGACCATATACTGAAGATTCATTTTCCCTTTGTGGGGGCAATGCAAAGAAGCCGCCCCCAATCTTTGCCAGCCTCCCAGTGGAGTCTGGTCCTATGAGACTTCGGTACTCAAGGCTGCACCTCTTCTGTCCTCACTTTCCTGGGCTAGAATGGCTCACCTCTTCCAAGCCATTTCATACAACAAATTCCTGGTCAAGAGCAAATGCATTTCTGGCAACAGTGAAGGGAGGGAACTTAATTCCCTCATTGGCCTTACTGTTACAGCGACCAGCAAAGACGGCAATTAATGACACTTGTAATGATGGCTTTCTGGGTGTGACATGAAGTCTCCTCGGCAGAAAGCCTTGGCGAGCTCCAGGACTCGTTTTGCCACAGCCAGCGGGTCGCTGGCGACTTCTGACCCAGGCACAGTGTGAACTGGCGACCTAGAGGTGAAACACTCCATCTCTCATTAGCACTCTACTGACACTCACTTTCCCTAATGAATTCTGTACTCCCATCAAGGAAGAGATCAGACCCTGTGGGCAAGAAACCATCTTTTTTGCCATTTTATTTTTTAAAGGGCGAGATGAAAGAATGGAAAGAGCAAGCAATTTCATATTTGTTGATTGGTTGGGAGAGCTGAATTGATGAGCATGCTCCAAGTGTGGAAAAGTCACTTTTTAGAACTGTAGCTCCCAGAATCCCCTGGCCAACATTGGAGTGGCAGTTGGAAAATTAGTTTCCCAAGTTCGTATAATAGAATCATAGAATCATAGAAATGTAGAGTTGGAAGAGACCACAGGGGTCATCCAGTCCAACCCCCTGCCATGCAGGAACGCCCTCAAAGCACTCCCGACAGATGGCCATCACGCCTCTGCTTAAAAACCTCCAAGGAAGGAGTCTCCACTACACTCCGAGGCAGCAGATTCCACTGCCGGACAACCCTGACTGCCAGGAAGTTCTTCCTGAGGTTCAGGTGGAATCTCCTTTCCTGCAGCTTGAATCCATTGCTCCTTGTCCTGGTCTCTGGAGCAGCAGAAAACAAGCCCTCTCCTTCCTCTACATGGAATCCCTTCAAATATTTAAACATGGCTATCATGTCCCCTCTTAACCTTCTCTTCTGTAGACTAAACATACCCAGCTCTCTAAGTCTATCCTCATAGGGCATGGCTTCCAGGCCTCTCACCATTTTGGTCGCCCTCCTCTGGACTTGCTCCAGCTTGTCAATATGCTTCTTAGATAGAGAGGGATGCGGACAGGACTTATCAGTAAGCCTTCAAGACAGGGCCGTTTAATATTGTACCCCGGTCAGGAACTCGTAGAGATGTACCCCCTTGCAAGGACTCCACAAGTGCCCCTCCACCCCCTTCTGTCCAGAGAAGACGCAGAGGGCCTCCCCCCGAGCAGGGACTGCCACAGGTGCCCCCTCCCCACCCGCAGCCCCAGTCTGCGGCCGGGCTAGCCCAGCACCCTTCCCCCAGCTCGCGTCCCCCGCCGGGGCAGCCGGAGAACGCCCATTCGCCCACGTGCCCCTCTGCACGGAGCGCCCCCAGGCCCCCAACACCCGCGAGGCTTTCCAGAGAGAACGGTAAAGCTTCAGATCCAGTTAAGCTGGGGCCAGCGAGGCAGAGATAAAAAAGTCAAAATGGGCATCCACCCACTCACGACACTCTCCAGTAAAACCTGGGTCATTACCGCACTAGACTGTAATAGTGCTATTATTCCACTTTCAACATCCTATGGAATCTTGGGGTTTGCAGTTTAGGGAGGGGCATTTTCTGCTTTTCACACAATACCCAAAATCTGCCACCTGAGATGGCTGCTTCACTATCTAATGGTAGGGCTGGTCCTGTCACCCACCCCACCTAGGGTGGGTTACATCCTTTGAAAAGGGAAGAACGCATCAGAGAGCAGATTAATCTCCTCTTCTGAGATAAGACCTGTGGCATATGGGTGGAAAGGAAAGTGAGAGAAGGCCCCATCGCCCAGGCCTACCTCCTTGCAAGGCTGCCGTGGGTACCTAAAAGGGGGAATATAGAGCACCCTCTTTCCCTTACTAAGCTATAAAAATTTCACTCTGTATCAAATTTGCACTTGTTCCCTTTTGGATCAAAGTGCCTTCTCTCCCCTTTCCTGTTCACACTCTTTTAGCACTCTTCAAAACCCAGCCAGCTCTTTTTCCTCCTTTCCACACTCTCCGTACCTCTCCTTTAGCTGCGTAAGTTGCTTTCCTCCATAGTTCTTCAGTAGTGTCCTCCTCCAAGCTCTCCAAGGCTCTTCCAATTATTGCTTTTCTTTCCAAAGTAAAGGAAGTACAGTGCCACAGAGGTTTCTCCTACTTCACAAAAACAGACAGCCTTTTGTTCCAATAAGGCACTAGTCCTTGTTATTAATTTGGTCATCCCCCAACTGTGTGAGTCTTTGCTGGCCTCAGCTTCTGGAAGGTCTGTGGCTCAGTTGTAGAAGACATACTTCTCCAACAAAAGTTCCCATGTGTCTCAAGTCTTGGTGCCCAATCACAGGACACTGTTACAGTGCTATTCCACTTTCAACCTCCTATGGAATCCTGGGGTTTGCAGTTTAGGGAGGGGCATTTAGAAGTCTCAGCCAGAGAGCTCCTTGGCCTCAGGAAACTACAAACCCCAAAATTCCACAGGATGTTGAAAGTAGAATAATAACACTAGAACAACATAGTGAGGAAATGGCTTATGACTCTGGAGTTGAAATCTCCACTCAGCCATGGAAACCCACTAAGTGACCCTGAGCAAGTCACTCTCTCTCAGCCACAGAGGAAGGCAAAGGCAAACACCCTCTGAGCAAATCTTGCCAAGAAAAGCCTGTCATAGGTTCACCTTAGGGTCACCATAATTTGGAAATGACTTGAAGGCCCAGAACAGCCTCTCCTAGCTTGCAGGTTTTTTTTAATAAATAACTTTTGCGGTCTTGACCACACTCTGATGTAGCTTGCCAGCATGTGCACTGGTTTTCATCTCTGAAATGTTGGAGAGCATGTTACATTCCTAGGTGTCTAGTTGCTGCATGAAAAGGGTCTTTCATATGTTCATGGTTCCTACTGAAAAGCATCTCATCCCTTCTGTGAGCCTCCATATTTCCCCCCCAAGACTACTGTAACCACTATGAACTGTTGGTTTGGCCCAGTAGGTGGGGAAACCATAAGAAAGAGTTGTAGAGCTCAGTTTGCAGAGAGAGTTGGAGAGGAGAAGTGCTGTGTTTGCCAAGGATAATAGCTAGGCCTTTGTCACGTTAGGTAATATAATTTTAATGGCAGGGATTTAGGAAGAAATTGAAGGCTCAATTCTCTGCAGTAGAATTTGATTATATATTTGCATCTGTTTCACTTTTTTTTTTATTCAGGGCTTTGAGGTTTCCACCAATAGTTGTTCAGCAAGTCCTGCTTTAGCACTCTGCTGTTACCAAGTCGTACGCCCCCACTCCATGATATGGTATAACTGGCAAATGTCATTTAATTGGCATAAAATGTAAATTATACACTGCTATGGCTGAAAAGCTATGCTGGTGAAGAGGACTGGCTAGGTAAGTGTGATGCAAAAATAGATCATATGGGACCTTGAGGTATGGCCAGGTCATGGTCAAGGAAGCTCTGGTGATGATGAGCTTGCAAAGGTCCCACAAATCAACCTTTATAAACAATAGCACCTGAAACTGCCTCAACAGAGCAACTCATTGTCTTCAACCCACTTCTCCTTTCCACCAAAGTTCTCCTTTGTTTCTTCATCTGACCAGTCATTAGAGAAGTATTACAATTCTCATCAGTTCTTTGTCACCTAATGCTATTAGCTCATTCTGGACCCCATTGTTTACTTTGCCAGAGAGCCATTAACACCTCGCCCCTCAGGGTGGAAACAGGGTATTTAAACTCCAGCTAGAAGCAGATAATTTGTAGTACTCTGGACATAGGCTGTTGTTCTGCTGCTCTGACCCCTGTTCTTGTACAACCGTCGGACCCTTAGTCTGAGCCACATCACTTTGTCTCCTCTCTGCATGATAGATAAATATCCCCCACATTGCCCTAACTCCTCGCTATCCAATTTTTCTTCCTTTTTCCTTCAGTTCAGTTTGCTTGTATGACTGTTAGACTGCTTGAATCTTGTGTGCATGTGATTATCAATTCTTCCAATAAAACAAAACATTCTTTGGATCTCCAATTGGTGTCCCTGCATTAGTACCAGTATACATAGGTGTAAAAGATCCTGTAAGGTTCCTTCCCCCCTTTGCAGGCCTCCCCTTTTGAGCTAATATTCCCCACTGTTTCGCACAGGCATCGGTATCATGGGTGGACCTCTGAGTTACCCACACCCTTTGGGCTAACATTGTGGAGTGCATGGAACTTTGGGAGACTGTATACATGCTGCATTCAGGATAAAGTATGAAGTATTACTACATATTTTTTTAAAAAAAATATGGATATTTGTGTGTGCAAATCTGCAAATTGTTTTATGACAATAAACAAATAAATGAATGTATTTGCAATATTTATTTGTAAAATGGCACTATAGAACTGAATCTAAGCTAACTGCTACTGCTGGATTAAATGATGGCATCCATTCACCTCTTATGAGGTTTTGAAACAGTACTTGGACTATACCTTGGAGTTCATGAAAGATCAGCAGCAAGGCGCTTTCACTGACTTCCAAGCAACCAGGGAAAAGATAGCACTGTTTCAGAACAAACATGTGGGTAGTCACAGAATTGCAGGCATATTTATTGTTGATTTCCGTACAATCTGCCTTTGCCAAATCCATACAAAGGGAAGACCCTTCAAAAGGGAAGGGAAGACCCTTCAAAAATTCTCAGAAACAGTGGCTGAGATTATGCATCATTATCATAACTACAGTGACAGAGCTCCATTGTTGTACAGTCCTCCCTCCACATTTGTGGGTTTGACCTTCACAAATTTGGTTATTCATGAGGTGCCCACATGCCTCCCCCTATTCTCCCCCTCTCATTCCCTGGCCTTTTGCCCGGGCACACTGCCTTCCTTCTCTGCACCCTGCCAAAAGGCAAGCAAATGGGAGGAAGGCAAAGGTTGCAGGCATAAGCCTTTCTCTCTCCATTCACTTGACTTTGCTCAGATGCACAGAAGGAAAGCAGGCCTCCTGAGCAATAGGCAAGAGAATGGAGAGGGAAGGTGCATGTTCACTTTATCTACTTGTGGGGCTGCCCCCTTCATTCGCTTGCCCAAGTGCATGAGTAGGAAGGTGCACCCACCGAGGCAAGAAGCAAGCGAATGGGAGGGAGGGCACTTCCCCATGGGAGGGCAGTTACTTGCTTTTTTTCTTGTTTTTTACTTTCTGCACCCCCCGAACCCTCATAAAAGTCAAGGTGCAACTCTAGTAACAATTATCAATGGCCCTCCTCCAGACCTACCTTCACAGATCGGCAGCATCCCAAAGCACTGGAGACTGAGGCGCTGGGAAATGATATCCACAGCATGTTCCCAGTCATGAGGTACTAGCACTCTGACCTCTAGCACCTCAGAAATATTTTTGTGAGGGCACTGCTAGGTTCTAAAGTCAAGTTTTTCGGGTCATGTTCAGTTGTTAATGATTGTAAACATGAATCCCCAGCAATTACAACACTGCAAGTCCAGTTTACAAGACTGTGATTGCTGAATAGGCTGCCAGCCTGTATTTCAGCATCCCATGATTTCATGTCTCCAAGTGGACTATATTTGGTAAAACACCCATTCCAACCAGTATGGGACAGGACTCTTGCACAAAGCTGAGCCATGGGCCGGGTGCCCTCTAGTGTAGCATCCAGGCCCCTCCAAGGTTTGCCATACACATGTGAAACTATGCTGAAAAAAACTGCAGCTTAAAAAATAACCCACTGGATCACCAGAAACCTCCAAGGATGTGGTTGGGCAGATAAAGATTATTTTCCCTTTCCTCACTCTTTGTTTCCCACTGTTTTAGGCTTCGGACAGCCTCATGGTCACTTTCAATTTTGACAAATGGGTAGGAGCAGCCAACGAGGTCTCCCAGAAGAGGAAAAAAGTTGGCTCAGAAGCTGCAGAAACAGCCCTTCTGTGCACAAGTAAGCACCAGGGACTGAAGAGGCTAGAACTAGAACTTTTAAAAATAGTCTTTTAAATGTCTGTGTTTTCTAAATAGAATTGTGTTTAATTGTTTCTCACTTTTGTAAATAAGATTTTAACAGGACTTTTCATTTACATTTTTGTAACCCATTCTGAGTCCCTTGCTGAGTCAAAGGTGGGGTGTTAAATAAATAAATAAGCCACAAATTGGGCTGCAGGTTTGAAAGCGGGCCATGCCATGAAAGATCCATGCAACTCTCCCAAGTGGTCAGCTATAGAACTATATGTTTGTTTGTTTTTTAATTTATCTTTTTATTAAAAACATTTATAATATTGTAGTCAGAGAAACTGAGGAAAAATCAGAACTCAGAAAAGTAAAACAAATAAAAAGCTAATCCAGTACTATTTATCATACAGATCTGTTCGTCCAATGCAAGAAAGAAAACCATATGTGAACATTGAATTAGAAATAAGAACATTTAAAGAAAAGTGATTGTCTACTTCCTTTTGTCGTCTATCTAGAACACTATTTACATGCTTCCCCCCTGCCCCCATTGCTATAGAAATACATGTTAAAGCACCTTCCTGATCAGGTTGGTCTGTTATCTCACTGAGGGATTCTGGGACTTATAGTTCAAAAAGAGAGTTCTCTTAAACCCTGCTTTTAAAGTACTGTGTCTTGTTCTGGTCACTGACAAACTGGAATATAGCTGGAAGAAGATGATAAAGTTGGGCAGGAATTGGAAAACTAAGCCCTGTGAGAAATATCTAAAAGGTGTGTTTAGTCTGGCTGGGCAAACAGTGGCCTATGGGCTAACAGAGACCCCCAGTATGAGATCCACACCCTCCCCAAACCCCCTCTGACAACCCAGTTGCCTCTAAAAATGGCACAATGCACTACTAGATGCCTCTCAGGATGCAACTGGCACTTTAACATAACTAAATGGTTTCTTTAAAAGTTCTTGTCTGGCATTAAGATGGCCCCAATGAGAAGTTATGCAGAAATGGCAAAACTTGATTCCCAGAAGTTTCTGGGGGGCTATGATTAACCATTTTGCAGGGGCAAAAAATAAGGGGCATTTTTGTGGGACTTTTGGAGAAATTAGAGGGGTGTATGGCCCACCATGGTGGGACAAAATGGCCCCCAGGACTCTCCAAAGTTGCCATGCCCTGATTTAAGAGGAGACGATTATAGAGGTCTTCAAATATGTGGAGGAGTATCATGCAGATGACGGAACCCTTTTTCTTTTGCTCCAGAGACAGGACTTGAGCCAATATACAGAATCACCAGTACTGCAGCCACAAGGTTGTGAGTTCGATCCTGCTGGGCTCCAGGTTGACTCAGCCTTCCATCCTTCCGCAGGTCGGTAAAATGAGTACCCAGCTTGTTGGGGGCAATTAGCTAAAAAAACACATTGTAAACCATACATGCTATTTGTAATGTATAATGTATTTCATGTTGTTCGCCGCCTCGATCCGTGTGGAGGCGGGATACAAATAAATAAATATAATATTATTATTATTAAAACATGCTTTGACTAAACAGACTTCCCAAAGGCAACGCTATGTTCCACAGTGAAACAGACTGCTACAGAGATGGAGGATGTTCCATCAGTGAACATATTCAGGGAGAGGCTAGAAAGCCATCTGACAATCCTGCACGGAACAAGAGTTTGGTCTAGGTGATCTCCAGGGTGCCTTCCAGCCCTGTGATTTTAAATACCCAGTATGGGCTGAACTCTTGCCTGGGCTACAAAATCTCCCTAGTTATGAAACGCTTCTCTGGAATCCGTTGTTCTGAATTCTCTCCTTTAGCCCTGATTAACCATTGCTTATAATTGAGTCCTCCAAAATGTTTTTAAAAAGTTATATTAATAATAATAATAATAATAATAATAATAATAATAATAATAAAAATTTATATCCCACCTCTCCCCATGGATCGAGGCAGTACTACAACAATACATTAAATGCATTAAAAGCATTAAAACATAACCAATCCTCCCCACCCCGCAACCCATCTAAAACCACCCCCCTAAAACACATTAACTAAATCAACTAACTATTAAAAAACAGGAGGACAGTTGGTGGGAGGAGGTGGAGTACTAGTCTGGGAAGGCCTGTTGGAAGAGAACAGTCTTGGGTACTAGCACCCAGAACCCTCATGTGGTTTGGGGATTCTGGGATTTGTAGTCTGACAGGTAACTTTCTCTGGGAGCAGAAACCTGGTCCTGACTGAATAGATGGGCAGACGATTGTTGTCAGAAATAGGCTGAGAAGCTGGCACAGGTAAGCACAGCAACGGCTTGCTCTCACCTCAAGAGAAGTTCAGACAAAAGGTCCAAGCTGGAATGCCAGAGGCTTTATAGTGACAGCTGAAAGCTGATTGGCCGCTCATGTCACCTGACTACTAATCAGTCAATAAGTTGCAAGACCTCCATTCTTTGCACCGCAGATAGAAGGCTGGCAGCTCCCTCTTGTGGTGAGTCTGTGCAGATGCAAGGTAAAATGACTGGCAGGTTTTCCCATTTCAACACCTTGAGCATCTTAGGGCCCAAGAATATGTGACACAGAAATCCGTAGTGGGATAGCCCACTTTTTTTTGCATTTGGGCCCCGGAGGCTCGAGCAATCCCCATCTTTAATTTGTTTACTTTAGTGCTTGGCAGGTCTGTGCATTTTCTTGTGAATGTATACTCTTTCCCTTGTATCGATGTGTTTTTGTCCATTTTTTCCCCTGGTAGAAGTTACATGTAAGGACATGTTTGAGCCAAATAGTCAGCCTTTTGTCCTGTCCCACCCACCTTGTCCTGAGTGGCCCTTTGGGGTTGCCTGTCAGCACATTGCTGGCCTCTCCTCCACAGTGCTCATGCCCAGTCCTTGGCCATTTCCGCACTAGCCTGCTATAGCGCGATGACTCCACTTTCAACATCCTCTGGAATCCTGGGGTTTGCAGTTTCGGGAGGGGCCGGCCTTGTCAGACCACATTGACCTAAGAGGTTAGGCCTGTGGTCTCATTAAAGCGGAAGTGAGCTGGGAGGGAAGAGGTGGCGACAGGAGACTTCCACACGCCTTTCTGATGAATTACATAGAGCACTAATAAGCCACAGTGAATGGGATCTCATGGTCTTGGCCATAAAGCTGAGGCAGGTAACTTATGGAGGCACTGACAGCCAACCTATAAATCAACCTCCCTCAATTCGGCACCTTCCAGATGTGCAGGAATAGAATGTCCATTATCCCCAGCCAGTATGCCAACAGGAGAATGGGAGTTGTACTCCTGTGTATCCGAAGGGTGTCAAGTGGGAATGGCTATGAACTTAGGCCATTTACGCACTAGACTGTATAGTGCTATTATTCCACTTTCAACATCCTATGCAATGTTGGGGTTTCCAGTTTGAGGAGGGGCCTTTGACCCCAGGATTCCAGAGGATGTTGAAAGTGGAATCATAGCGCTATAACAGCCTAGTGCAGAAATGGCCCAGGGTTCAAATCCCTGCTGAACCATGCAAATCCGCCAGGTGACCTTAGCCAAGTCACACTCTCTCAACTTCAGACAAAGGCAATAGCAGCCTGCTCTGAATAAATTCTGCCAAGAAAATCCTGCGATAGGGTTATCTCAGGGTCATCATAAATCAGAAATGACTTGAAGGCACACAGCAACAACACCAACATATACAGTGCATTCCAATCAACCAAATCATTTTTGCAAGGTAGAAAATGTTAAATTTCAAAAACTGAGTCTTGTTTTTGGAATGAAGGTGAAATATAATTCTAATAAATAGTTAAAAATACTACCTATTTCCCAGCAGCTTTTTCCCCCCTTTCAATAATGAAACCCATCCTTCCATGACCAGGGCAGTTCAGAGACATTATACTTACTTTGTTGTTGTGGGCCTTCAAGTCATTTCGGACTTATGGTGACACGAAAATGGACCTATCACAGGATTTTCTGGAGGCTGAGAGTGTGTGATGAGCCCAAGGTCACCCAGTGGGTTTCCACAGTTGAATGGGAACTCAAAGCCTGGTCTCTCTGGTCGTAATCCTCAGAGGCCACTCCCTAAACTGCAAACCCCAGGATTCCATAGGATGTTGAAAGTGGAATAATAGCACTATAACAGTCTAGTGAGGAAACGGCCTAGGTTCTTAAATATGTTCTGCTGAGATTTTTCCAAGGTGAACATTGTGCTGGATACAGCACTCTCTACTGGTCATATGGAGAAATGTCAGAAAAGCAGCCTACTTACCGGTACTTCCATCCCTTTGCCTGTTGTTATTAGAATCATAGAATCATAGAGTTGGAAGAGACCCCAGGGGCCATCCAGTCCAACCCCCTGCTATGCAGGAACACCCATCAAAGCATTCCCAACAGATGGCCATCCAGCCTTTGCTTAAAAACCTCCAAAGAAGACTCTACCACACTCCGAGGCAGCATATTCCACCACCGGACAGCTCTGAGCATCAGGAAGTTCTTCCTGGAGTTCAAGTGGAATCTCTTTTCCTGCAGCTTGAATCCATTGCTCCTTGTCCTAGTCTCTGGAGCAGTAGAAAACAAGCCTTTTGCGTGCCTTTAAGTCATTTCCTATTTATGACGACCCTAAGATAGACCTATCATGGGTTTTTCTGAGGCTGAGAATGTGTGACAAGCCAAAGGTCACCCAGTGGGTTTCCATGGCCGGGTGGGGGACTAAATCCTGCTTTCAAGAGTCACTGTCCAATGGTCAAACCACTACACTGTGCTGGCTCTTGTTTGCCTGTTCCCTATTCCTTAAGGAATGGCAAGCTATTGCTTTGAGCTTTGACACAGTACAACCTAAAGCTAAACTTTATATTTATAAATATAAATGTATTTATATAAATATAAATTAAATAAATAAATTAAATACATTAAATATAAATTAAATAAATAAAAAAACCCTCTCTCTCTCTCTCTCCCTCCCTCTCTCCCTCCTCTCTCTCTCTCTCTCTATATATATATATATAGACACACTACCTTTCTCACAGAGCAAGAAAGCAAAGGCAGCTTTCAAAGAGAAGAGATGCTATCCAAGGGTCTGAATTACTAATGAGAGAATGGTATCTTAGATCGTTTCTTCAAGTTCAGACAAAATCCAGATTTCCTACCCTATTGACACAGAAGCCACAGAAGCCATCCCAGGTCCTCTAGGTAATGGTTTTTTTCTGCAAGAATCTTCTCAGGCAATGATATCTCTTTCTTCTGGCAATGGAATTCCATGATCTCTGCCATCAGCCATCCCAACTTTTTGTATGTAACTATGTATGTTTGAAACCCAGCATAGGGTAGTGGTTTGAGCACTGGACTATGACACTGGAGACCAGAGTTCAACCCCCATCAGCCATGGAAACCCACCGGATGACCTTCAGCATATCACACATTCAAAAAGTAGTGATAGATAGATAGATGAGAGACAGAATACTTGGACAGGTCTCAGTAACCAGTCATGCAAACTTGAGGATTACCTATCAGGGTTACGTCTATTGATCTGATTCTAACATTTTGTAGCATAATCCTATACATGCCTACTTGGAAGGAAACCTCTTGGCTTTAGTGGGGCTTACCCTCAAGAAAGTACATATGGGAATGCAGCCTTATCACATTATTTTGGAGGATTGTTTTCCATTATGTGCATATATTTAGATCCTGTGATGCACAGGTGGTTATAGTACCATTTTTATTCACTTTCCATGTGGAGGAAAGTAGAAGGCTTTCAATATTTCTGTTACATAAGCCACTCCAATAAACTTATGGTTTCACTGATTAATGGCATTCTTCCAGGATCCCAATCAAAATGGTCCGAAGTACGACTTGTTTTAAAACTCACCAGTGTTGTCTGTTGCTTTAAAACTCATCACTATGGTCTCTGTCATGAACTGAATTCACGCACACAAATGGAACAGTGCTTAAGCACTATTTATTAGGAGCATGATACGTTGTACAGGACTTCAGTGAGTGAACTGGAAGCAATTAGCAAGATTCAAAATGTAAAATACAAAGAGTACATCTTCCTGCCCACAAGACACCTTGAAGTCTTGGTGCAGCCTGGCTAAGCTTATCAGTGCATTCCTAGCTTTTGTTTATCTAACGGTCTCTGGTTCTCATACCTTGTTATAAGCAAGCTGCTACTTAACTCCTACCACATATCCCATTACTAAAATATGGAGGGTTACCCGACAGTCTCTTTCACACTATACAGTTATAGCACTATGATTTTACTCTAACTGCCATAGCAACATCCTCTGGAATCCTGGGGTTTGTAGTTTGGGGAGGTACCAAAGCTCTCTGGCTGAGAATTCTAAATATCCCTCTTCATGCAAAGGAACTGGCAAAATCACCCTGAAGTATAGTCAGCCCTCCATACCCATGGATTCTGTATCCATGGATTCAACAAACCACGGCTGGAAAATATTCAAGAAAAAATACAAAATCAAAAGCATACTTTGATTTCTCCATTTTATATAAGAAACACCATTTTACTACAGCATTGTACATAATGGGGCTTGAGCATCCATGAATTTTGGTATCCACGGAGGGTCCTGGAACTAAGGCCCTTTTCGCATTAAGGCTTCTAGCGTGAGCTGGGGAGGGCGGCTTGCGCAAGAAGCCTTCTCCGGGAGGCTGCCGCTTCCCCTCCTTCCTTCCGCAGGTGAAGGAACGAGCGGGGAAGCGGCAGCCTCCCGGAGGCGGCGGCGGCTAGCGTGTCCGTCCGTCCCCCCGTGCGCGCGAGAAAGGAGCCTGTTGCGTCCCCCCGCGCACGCGCGAAGCAGGAGGTGTTGCGTCCGTCGCACTAGTGCCCCGCCCCGCCCCTTCCTTCCGCAGGGGCAGAGGGAAGGAAGCGCGACCCGGCCGCCTCCCCGACGCTCCGCACAGGAGGTAAGTGCGCGCGGGTGATTTTCGCTTCGAAGCGAAAATAAAAAAACCCGCGATCGCGCCGCTTCAGCCCCGTGAGCCCGGCGGAAGTGGGAGTGTGTCGTGCAGAGCGACGCTCCCACTCCCGTGAGGCTCATGGGGCTGTCGCGCGACAGAAGGCCCGTGCGAAAAGGGCCTCTATCCTAGCAGATACCAAGGACTCACTGTACCATTCCTTGCCTAAGGAATGTCTATGAAATTCATGGGGTTGCTATAAGTTGACAGGTGGATTTGAAGGTCCAGACACACACACACACACACACACTGCAATTCGTAGAGCTCCATAGGATGGAACCATGGCAGTTAAAATGGGATCATAGAGCTGTAACTGGATAGTCTAAAATGGCCCCGATAGATCTTTATGCATCTTCTCTTTTAGGGACTGGAACAATTCTAATTTCCTAAAGACAGCTGGGATAAGGTACACATAAAATTCTGCACTGAGGAAAATCAGGGCCTGAGACACAGTTTTCCTTGGTACGTGTCCGCTTGCGTGTATGAGAGGGTTTGGCAAGAGACAATGGTGGTCCGTTTCTCTGCCTTTTTTCCAGGCTGACTGTGTAAAAAGGAAGGGAAAAATCAATGTGAAAAAGGAAAGCCTCTTCCTGTCCTGTCTCTTCAGCGGTGACGGTGGTCACTCAGAAGAGCTGTGCTTCAAGGGACTGGTCAACCCAGCGGTCACTTTCTCAAATAATGGCTTCATTAGATTGAAAGAAGTGGATGGTGACCCCTTTGAAATGGACTTTCTGACCCTCGGTGACCTTTTGCCCTCCTGCTGGCAGCCTGTAAATCTTCTCTCGGCCCTCTCTGCTCACAGGTAACCACTATGGATGGGGCTGATTTGATATGGAGCAAACACCCAGAATGTAACCATTTTATTTAAAAAGCACTTGGGGCTATTCAATTCTTACCAGCGATGTCACACTCAGAGCTCATAAAAGTCCCTTTTCAGAGGGACTACGCCTCCCAGAATGCCCCAGTCAGCTTGGGGTATTCTGGGAGGTATAGTCCCTCTGAAAAGGGATTTTTACCATCTCTGTTTACATCAATGTGTGTGCAAACTCATAGTTTTATTATGGTTTATCTTTCTCCTTACTTGTGCAGAAGAACATCTCAGTGGATCATGTCCCACGGAGCACTCCTGTTCCCCACTCTTGGTGTAAAGAAAGTGGATAGAAAAATCCCTCCTTTCCCAGTATTAATATAACTTGAGTATCTTCCAAGATTGCTAGTATGTTGTTGTGGTCTGAGCCTTGAAGACCTGGGTTCCATTCCTCGCTTGCAGTGGGTAACCTTGGGCATATCACGCACTCACAACTCCAGAAAAATCCCATTATAGGTTCACCTTAGGGTTGCCATAAGTCAAAAATGACATGAAGGCACCCAAGAAGAACAACAATCTTCCAGTGATGTTGCCAAGCAGTATATTCCAATCATACCCAAAAGGAAATGCTTCGTCACGCAATGCGCAATTGTTTGGTGAAGCTCAGTGAGACCCAGTGGGGTGATGGCCACCAACTAAGATGGCTTCGAAGAGGGATAGACAGATATCCATGGAAGGTAACAGTGATCCTATCTATCAGGGGTCAGGAAGGATTATGGTATAGTGGTTAGGATGATGGTTAGGATGAAAGAAACAGTTCCAGTCCTCACTGAGCACAAAACTCACCTTGGCTCATTCTGCCTTTCTCTGAGCAATCTCACAGGTTTGTTCTGAGGATAAACTGGGGAAGAAGAAAGTCAGGTGCACCACTTTGTCTGTATTGGAGGAAAAGCAGAATATAAATTCAATAATGAACAAACATGTAGCATTTCAGATGTTGCTAGACTCCAGCTCTGATCAGCCTCAGCCAATAGCGAATGATGTGATGGGTGTTGTATTCCCATAATACCTGGAGGGCTATATATTACACACATACACACACGGATCCTGATTCCCTGTAGATGGATATAGCATTGTACCCTAACTCAACCGAAGACTTTTACCCATGATTGCTAAAGAGATCCTGCATTTTTAAAGGCAGTGCACTAAGTACATGGCAACATTGGTCTAGGGTTCCAGAAGACCAGGATTCAAATCCCCACTCACCCATGGAAACCTACTGGCAAGTCGCACTCTCTCAGCCTCAGAGGAAGGCAAGGGCAACTCCCTCTGAACAAATCTTGCCAACTAAACCCTGTGATAGGGTCACCGTAAGTTGGAAACAACTTGAAGGCAAACAACAGCAACAACAATGTTGTTTGAATGTGTGAAATTAGGTAGGGTTGCATTAAAATGTGGATCAAACAGTTCCTGGGCTGAGGGAACCTGGATCTTCACCTCTGTTGAAGATCACCACTTTTGCCACACCAGCCCCCAAAGGCCACTTCCACACTACACTGTTATAGCGTGATTATTCCACTTTCAACATCCCATGGAATCTTGAGGTTTGCAGTTTAAGGAGGGCCATCTTTGGCCTCAATAAACTACAAACCTCAGAATTCCACAGGATGTTGAAAGAATAATCACACTATAACAGTGTAGTGCAGAAACGGCCAAACATATCTTCAACCTGCTAATCTTAAAATTTAAACTCTCAACCCAAGAGAGCCCAGTTTCTCGCTGCTGTCTGTTTGCCCTGATCTTTGTTTACATATCAGTGACCTTTGGCTAAAAAGCAAAAAATCAATGTTGGAGGCCAGGGTCTACCACTCTCTCACCCCTGGGGTCCCCAAGTGACCAGCGCAGTGGTCAGTATCTATAATGAATCTCAGAAGTGATTGAGGAGCTGTCAGATGGCTGTCCAGTCCCATCATGGGGTAAATGGTTTGGCATGGATGTATATTGATTTATCACAAGAGCGTTTTCATGCTATCTCTTGAGTACGGCACTCTTGGACAAGGGAGGATAACAACCCAAACTGCTCATTTACTCTGAAGCTGCTTGGACCCAGGACTTATAAAAGGCTTCCACAAACCAGTGTCCTTCAGACATTTTGGATAACTCCCATCATTTCTGACTGAGAAATCTGTCTAGGATTGATGAGATCTGCAGTCTAAAACATTTTCTGTGAAGCTCCTCCCTACACTGCAAACCCCAGGATTCCATGGGATGTTGAAAGTGGAATAATAGTACTCTAACAGTCCAGTGCGGAAATGGCCCAAGTTGCTTCTGACTTATGACGACTCTAAGGTGAACCTATCATGAGGTCTTCCGGCAAAATTTGTTCAGAGTGTAGTTTGCCTTTGCCTTCCTCTGATGCTGAGAAAGTGTGACCTGTGTAAAGTTGCCCAGCGGATTTCCGTGACCAGTCGGAGATTCAAACCCTGGTCTCTATAGTCCTAGTCCAATGTTCAAATCACTACACCACACTGGGTGTCATATAAGCTCACTGTCAGGTAAATCTATTGTTAGTCTCAGCTTGAATAGACCCAGAGCCAGCACAGTGAAGTAGTTTGAGTGTTTGACTAGGACTCTGGGAGACCAGGGTTCGAATCCCCCCTTAGCCATGGAAACCCACTGGATAACCTTGGGCAAGAAAGGAAAAGGCAAAGCACCTCTGAACAAATCTTGCCAAGGGAACCCCATGATAGGTCCATCTTAAGGTTGCAATAAGTAGGAAACAACTTGAGGGCATGTAACAACAACAGTCACCAACAGGACTCTGAGCAGCATCTCCACTTGATCTTTTTGCAGCTTCCTCTATAAAGCAGCGAGAGCGGGTTGATCATTCCTTGATCTGCAGGGCTTGGGGGTTGAACTTAGCAGTATCCAGGAGTAAAAGCAGGCAACCTTACCAAAAAACTGAACTTTTTCAAGAAAATCAACTAAATAAATTAAATAAATAAATAGCTAAAATAAAGTCTAAGCTAAAATAGCTAAAAAAAATAGCTAAAAATCTATTGACTATACTTTTTTCAGTCAACAGATGGCACCAGACAGAATAATAATGGCAATTTGTGCACTATACTGTTATAGTGCTATTATTCCACTTCCAACATCCTATGGAATCCTGGGGTTTGCAGTTTAGAGAGCAGCCTTGAGAATTCTCAGCCAGAGAGCTCTTTGGCTTCAGTAAACTACAAACCCCAGAATTCCACAGGAGGTTGAAAGTGGAATAATAGCACTATAACAGCGTAGCGCAGAAGTGGCCACAGACTCAGTGAAAACAAGACAATTTCTGACATGATATACACACAAAAAAAATCTAAAAATGACATCTCTCTCTCTCTCTCTCTCCACACACACACACACACAGAGGAATGGGGAAGGAAAAGGGACTGAAGTAGGAAGACCTACCCATAAAGCCAGACCTTTGAAATTTGCAGTTCACCTAAAGCTGCAAAACACTGGATTTCAGTAAATACATGGACAGTGACTTGAATTCGAGCTGGTGGGTCACTCTGTATATTTACAATGACCCAGTTCATCAGAATCTATTATCCCATTATTTTGTCTCATTCCCCCAGCTTATTTTTACCCAATCAAGTCTCAGAGTTAAAGCTAAAGTAATCTTTTTCTTCCCCAAGTCTTTTCTTCCAGTAGGGGAAAAGATACAAAGAGTCCCTTGGGTGTATTTTTGGCTATACACAAGGACGTTATATCTTTCCTCCCACAGGTGAAAAAACATATGGGGAGTATTTTCAACTGGCACTGGCCAGAAAGGAAATGATCAAGCAGTCCATCAACCCCTACTGTTCTCAAGAGCAGCCTTCAAATGTGCTTTTTAAAAAATAAATAAATAGCACCAAACCAACAAGTAGTATGCAACTGTGCATCCCATCAACTTTGGCCCTTTATTAATTGTGCAGGATGTTAGAAATGCAACAACATTTGGCACTGAAGAGTTGAGAATGGTTGGGCAGTAGTAATATGGCCAGATAGTTTGAGTTATCCAAAGTTTCCTTACTTCTTGCTTTACTTATCCTGAGTCCTCTGTGATATAAACTGATGCTGTTAGGGGTGTTTTCTCCACATCTTCTCTTCCATCAGCTGTCTCTCTGCTGTTCTCTAGAATGAAGCTAGATTAGATTAGCCCCCTGAGTAACTTTCCTATCTTTAGAATGGAATTCCTATAATAAAGACTTTAGTTTGTTTCTCCAAGCCACTTGTGTCTTTGCTCCTTAATCAGGATATCTGTCCACTGCATGCATTCTCCATCACGAGCAAATCTGATATAATCCATAGAGGGCTAATTCAAAGCCTCACACACACACATGTGCATTGAGAGAATCCTACGCAATGTATTTAGAGATTGCCGGGAGCAAATCTTACCTTACACACAGTGCATTTCAGAATGTTCAAAGTACTTCACCCATAAAAGTGTTGCAGTGTGAAGTGGTGTTACACAGTCCCACAGTCAGCCAACTTTCCGTGACTTTTGACCGTGCTCTGTCCACATTGAGCTGTTTAGATTCCACACACACAAGCTTCAAATTCTCCCTTGTTTTTCTTTATATACTTCTGCAAACCCTGGGGTTCCTCTCAAATTGGCAAAATCTGCCCTTAGTGTATTTTGGCTACCTAAGCAATGGCACTCACAGACAAACACTGGAAATGGTTACTTCAGTAACGCTGACAAAAACACTAAAAGGTAGGTCAATGTAGATCTTTTGTAGATGTTGGGCAAGAGTGTTAGAGAAATGAAACAAGACAGTAGTAATTTTTTTTTCTTTCTTTACTGTATTTCTATATCACCGCCCCTTCACCAAAGGTCTTTAGAGGGCTCACCAGTGAAAGTTAAAAGCCTAAAAGCATAATTTAAAAATGTGTCATATCTGAAGGAAATAGCATAAATCGAAAGGAAATAAATAAATCCTGAGTAAAATAAATCTAAAGTAAACCCCACCAGTACTGTAAGGTTAGTAATTTGCATAAACTAACCTCCTATATGCTTGTGGCTGAAGCAGCATTTGAATAGGGTCCCCGTGGCTTACATTTTTTCTGCCACACATTAAATTAAATTAACAGCAATGGAGGCACAGGTTATTTTTCTTGGTGTCTTTCAAATTCACATAAGAGAGCTATAGGGAAACATCCACGCATGCATGTGCACAGAGAGAGAAAGAGAGAAGCCCCAGGTGTATCATTCCTGCCACTGCCATTGTTTCTGGTCTATGATTCATCCCTTCATCAGAACTGCCATCTTCTCTTCTTGACCAGTTTGGGCTCAGAGGTGCCAACAAAAAAAGGCAAACATTAAGAGGTGGATTGTCAGAGAAACCACAGGCAGGCAAAACCTCCGTTCTGAAACTTCACACCTACAGTAATGAAGAAAGAGAGGGAGGCACCCAAAGGCAGCTGGGCATACGTTCAAGAGCAGAAAAAGAAGGCAGGTGTTACCCTGTTCTCTGGGGGTCCCAGGAGGGGCGCCCAAATAACCAAAACACAAACACAATTCTGGGGAGAATTAGCTGGAGCACTCACTAAAGCTAGCAAGAGGCAGGGTAACTTAGCAGGGATCTTGCAACCCAGTGTCTACGGGGTCAGGTCAGTCAAGCAGTCAGACAGTTTTAAAATAGCAAAAATGATGTTTTATTGAAAGAAAAACAAACAGTAAAGACACCACAATCACACAGCTAACGAAAGAATTGGAAAGAATTGCAGGAGAGGTCCCTGAAGCAACGAAGTGGCTCTGTTCTGCCTGCCTAGTTGGAGAATGGAATGTCCAGCAATTACCGGCTATGCCTGTTTATGTGCTTGTCTGAGGCCAAAGAACTCTCTGGCTGAGAATTCTAAAGGATCCTCCCTAAACTGCAAAACCCAGGATTCTGTAGAATGTTGAAAGTGGAATAATAGCACTATAACAGTGTAGTGCAGAAAGACCCCTAGTTTTCTGATTGCTTGACTCCAGTCTCCATTCCAGTTAATGACTGAGCCAAGATATGGAAAATCTTGAAGTATTTCAATGTCTTCATCATCTACTTAAGTTATGTACATCATCTGTGATTATTACTTTGGTTTTCTCAAAGCTCAGCTATAAACCTGCCTTTTCACTTTCTTCCCTAACTTTCTTCAGTCATCCTTCCCAGGCCCTCTCTGCACAATGACTGCATCCTGGCATAAGGACACGAGAGGAGTAGAATTGTGACGGCGCTTGTGCATGACATCATTGCAATCCCGCCCTCCTCCTGTTGCCTGCCAGCATGATTGCGGGGTAAATCATTGACGAGTTTCAATGACCCCTGATTGCGCAATTCTCCCATCCTTCCCAGCCATTTGGAAGGGCAGGAAGCACAATGGAGGCGCCTCCTGAGCATGGCAAAGAGCCCAGCTGTGCTGCAGAAGGAAGAGGTGTGTCCCCCGTGTTCGCTTCCAGAGGAAGTGCAGAATGGAGCATTCCCATCGACCTCCGTTTCCAGCAAAGGCGCTGCTGGGACTATGACCGGAAGATGACAGAGCAAGGTAATGTGTGGAAATGTCCCCAGTCTTTGCGATTTTCTGCTAGTAGTACGGCATCATCTGCATATCTTACATTGTTGATGTTCCTTCTCCAGTTTGCATGCCTCCTTCCTTCAAGTCTAATCCTACTTTACATATGATATATTCAGCATACAAGTTAAACAGATAGGGTGATAAAATGCAGTTTTGCCTTCATATATGTAGAGATTCTTCATGTTCTTCCATTGGCTGAAGCATGTTTGCAGGTGTGCATTCACACATAGATTTTTCACATTTGCTAATGTGTTTGCGGCTATTTTTCTTTGGAGACAGTCAAGAAATGTTCAGGCTGAATGGTACTGAAAGGAGAATTCTACCAAGAACTAGAGGAGAGGTCAAAGTGCCTTCACTGGTCTTGATCCGACTACTGGACAAGAGGGAATTTGTATGCTTTGTACACTTGGCAGATTTGTGCATTGATGCCTGCATTTCACGTAACAGCTTTTTAATAACAACTTTTTCTTTTATTTGAACTGACTTGTTTTTGTATCACCTAGCCGGCACCCTCCCTGTGCAACCTGACCTCAAAATGGGTGTGTTCCATGTATGCTTCAAAAGGGAGGGTGCCAGCTAGGTGATACAACCTGTGGTTGAACTGCAAATGTACAACCTACGATATACAGACCCTTCACTGCCTCACTCTTCCCATTTTCTTCCATATTAACCAAGTTCTGTTTTGAGGAGGGGAGGGCCCCACAGATCAAAGGAGCACAAGAAAAAGGCAGGAGACCACATGTGGCACTTCCCCATCTTGGAGTGAATAATAAAAAGAGCACACGAAGGGGGTCATCCAAATACCAATGCATTTAAAATACAAGCCACAGAATTTGGGGATTTGAAAATTATTGCTGGATGAAAATTATTGCTGGATGACAGACAAGAGGAATGAAGTAAATCTGGGATTGTTAGGAAAAAGCATTTTGGAAGGGCTTCCTTATAACTGGCCGTGGAGAGGGAGTGAGGAGTAGATCAGGTTGTACCCACCAGCTCCAACCCGCTGTCTACCACGTGTGGCAAAAAGACTGCTCAAGTGGTGCAATTGCCTTGGGTACAGCCCAGTGTAATACACGTTCACTTGAATTTAATAGGACTCATTTCCCAGGTAAGTGTGTATAAGACTGCAGCCCACCAAGCCCTACTTTGCAACTGATTTGCTTTGCAGCCTTGGCTATGCCACTTTCTCAAATCATTTAAATTTTGCATTTAGATTCACTCCAGCTTCACTATCTCCTATCCCCCAACCTTTTGTAGTCTTAACATACCAGATGCTCTAAGGCTGCATTCCTTGCGTCTGAGGAAATTATAATCCACAAAAGTACGTGCTATGATAACCCGGAGAACCAGGTTGGTGTATTTGTTTGCATGTTGGACTAAAGCTCTGGAAGACCCAGCTTCAAATCCCCACTCAGCCACAACAATCCACTCCGTCTCTCTGTCTCTCTCTCTCTCTCACATACACACGTAAGTTCTGATTCCCTGTAAGTGGATATAGTATTGCACCCTAACTTAACCAAAGACTATTACTCATGACGGCTAAAGAGATCCTGGATCTTTAAAGACAATGCACTCTAGAAGACCAGGGTTCAAATCTCCACTTGGCCATGGGCCTTTTTTGCATGGTATTTGCCATGCAAAAGGGCCCCTGGAGTGTCACGCGACTGCGAGGAACAGTCCATACGACACACTCGCAATCGCGCAACGGTCCAGAGGCTGGCAGGCACCAATCGCACACTATTTCATTTTCAGCTGCGAGCTGAAAATGGTGCGCGATCACGCATTGCTCCGGGGCCCCACACGCACTTGCCATGCATGCAGAGCTCCGGAGCCATGGCGCTCATGCTTCCTGCCCCAGTGCAGCCTGGGAAAATCCTGCAGAAGGAAGAGGAGGGGCTCTCACACTACCTGCTTGTGAGCAGGCAGCAGCTGCGGAGCTGAAAAACGGGTACGCGAGAGCCTCTTGCAAGAGGCTGCTCACGTGATCCCCGCACCCCAGCTCCGCAAAAAAGGTGAGTTGCAAAAAGGTCCATGGAAATCCACTGGATGGCCTTGGGCAAGTCACACTCTCTCAGCCTCAAAGGAAGGCAACGGCAACCCCCTTCTGAACAAATATTGCCAAGGAAACCTTGTGATACATTTGCTTTAGGGTTGCTGTAAGTCAGAAATGACTTGAAGGCACACAACAACCCCACTGAACACTTCTAAAGGAGGAGCAGGCAACCTGTAGCCCTTGAGACAATTCAAGCGGTCTCTATGAGCAGTCAGTTCTTCTCCTGAGTGTCCTCTGGGGAGAAAGGAGGAAGAAGAAAACAAAGGGATGTGGCAATGCTTGTAGCAGTTCTGCCTCAGTTTGACAAGTGTGATGAATGGGAATCTGAACGTTAAGGTACAACAGGATATAAGACACCCTTAGAAGCAACTCATGGCAACATGTTTGTGTGATGTGCCACTTATTTTTACCCCAAATGCCGCTGAATCTTTCTCCTGGAGGCACAATTTGGCTTAAAAACAATGTGCATGCTCCACATGTGGCATTCAGTGAAGCTGTGGTGAATAGTCTATGTCCCCTTATGGCATCAGGCTGGCTAATGCAAGAGACCCAAATGTTGCCCACTTACTGCTACCACAACCCACACAACTAATAATGCAGAACTTGGACACAAGGAAATCCAGGCTAATGGTTTATGTCTGTGGAAAACAAGTCGATTTTCCATTAAATACAGGACAACAGTTATCCCAAGTAGCCCAGCACACCACTAAAACCAACCGTAAGTTAGGCAAAGGAACTAAAAACAAATCCAACTCCTAGTTGAGTGTATTTATTGAAAAACCAAGCCAGGAGGGGTTTGGAAATGTCTGGTTGCTTTTTAAAAAAAAATGAAACAACAGATTGTGTAACCCAGATTTATCTGTCAGGAATCAGACTCCTAAGAATAACTTAGAAAACTCATTTGCTGGGGGTGGGGAACAAAAACCTAAAGCTCTTTCCAATCTGGAGTCTTTGCTAGTTGCTCAAAAACAAAAAGAAGATTTCACAAATGAGGTCTGGGCTGTTACAGGCCCACAGACACACCCCAGGTTTTATATGGTTTAATTGGCAAAAAAATGATTTAATTGGCAAAATACATTAGTTGACATTGAAATAAAATGGCACCTAAGGTGACTAGAAGGTCAAGCTGGGTAGAGGAAAATTACTGACTGAACAGGTGTGATTGCAAAGTAGGTCAGAAGATCCCCTCTAGGCATAGCTGAGGTCTTTGTCAGGCAGATTACCAAGCCACTTCAGGGATAATAGGTTTATGTTGAAGCTGTAACATCTCTGATAGCATCAATGGCAAAGGGAAGTTCCCATCAAAACACTGTTTCAGCCCTGATTCCTTGCATCTGGACATTTTCCTGCATTGTCTATCTACCTGTCCAAAATTACAGAGCTATTACAATAGCCATTAACTCTTTGTCACCTAACACTAAGATTATTAACTCCATCTGGACCCCAGTGTCCATGTGGCAACCTCCATTGTTTGCTTGGGCAGAAAGCCATTCACACCCATGCCCTCAAGGTAGGTTATGGGTATAGAAAACCCTCTGTTTTGAGCAGTTCAATGCACTATCTCACTTGCTAAATGCCAGGCTGTAACTCTTCCGACTGAGTACTGTCCTTAGGCATTTGTCTAAACCACATCACTGCTTTCTTCACTGCTCTCCAGGTTGGTAATTATTGCCCATTTCCTGAAAACTCCTTTATCCACAACTTTCCTCCCTTTATCCTTCAGTTAGCTCTTGTGTGAGTGTTTGGATTTTTGTGTGCATGAGTGAATTTTCAATAAAATACATTTCAGCTTATTTTGGAATTGCTGGCTGGTTCTTTCCTGCAATACCTTATAAACATTGGTGGAAAGATCTCATTAGGTTAACCCCTTCTCACAGGCTTTCTAATTTGAGCTAATAATTCCCCACCTTTGAAGAGAGATACTGGCATCACAGGTGAACCCCTGAGTCACTCACACTTTGGGGTAACAAGGCAACTCCCAGAAAGTGACTGAAAATCCAAACTGACCCATGCAACTGGTTGAGAAGGCATTGTCCATGCAGCCTTCAGGTGATTTCTGCAACAACCTTTTTAACATAAGGCGATCTCATGTTCAGGGAGGAAGACAATCAATCCTCAGATATGAAATGCAATTGGGCCTCCACATTTGAGGTTTCACTTTTCACAGATGTGATTATTTGCAAATTTCTCCCCACCTCAGGTGCTTCATTTCTGGGCAACTGTCCCTTTGGTGGCTCTGATCAGGCCATGCAGCCCTTTAAAAACCTGCCTCTGGTCCTCCTCCACCAGCCACTGTCTGGCCAGCAAAGATCGGCTCACAGCCCAATTTCTCAGCACCATTACCCTCTCCGAATGCCCCCTACACCCAAGGAAGCAGATGGGTGACAGCGCAGAAGTATAGGGCCACCATATCGACCCACTCCTTTCACTCTCTTTTCTCTGATCTGGTTTGGACCCTGGAGGCCCATTCTCTCTACCATGCCTCAGCCCCTTCCCACAAACACATACACATTTTTATATTTGTGGTTTTTCCATTTTTCAGGGATCCTGCACCTCTAACCCCAGTGATTGTGGAGGGCCAACTGTACTTACCACGGATGACAGCCCACACATAGTAAGAAAGGCTTTTCGCATATTCTAAGCTCTACTCTAAGAGGATAAGCTTAGAATGTGTGCAAAGCCCTCCCCATACCTTTATAACTAAAAATATAGTGGGTGGAGAAGACTGAAAACTGCAGTATAGATAGAATGACTTTGTTCCCAGGTGACACAGCAAAACCACCGGAAACATGCAATGCGATTCAATGTGCATCTTCCTGCATAGCTAAGTGTCGCATTAGCACTAGCTCTTCCTCCTGGACTCTGTTCCATCATGTGGCACCAACAAAATTAGTGCCTGGTTTCCTTTACAGGAGGTGGAGTAGGTAAGGAACCGATAACACTTCTGACTAAGCCAGGCTGCCTTTGCAGGCATTTCCACCAAGGTGTTGCTTGCAGCTCGATCTGTTGCTGCGACGACACTATGCTCTGAGTTAACTGTGGTTTCTCACTATGGTTTCTCTTGCTGCTGGGAGCACATCACTTCTCCTCTTCCCTCAATGGCCTGTGGGCTGTCAGGGTGTGGAAGCAGTGAGGGTGGCACAAGAAGGAAACAATCTATTACCTATAAAGACATAATATGCTGTTTACAAGAAAAGCAGCCAGAGAGTTTTCCCCTCCTACAGGGAGTTGAGACGATGAAGCTGAAGCAACAGGCTTAAGCAAAACGAGTGCATTTTGGATATGTACATATGGCCATGTAGAAGCCTGTCCTCCCTGTTGAATATCTGCCAGTCAGCCAGCTATTAGAAATACAAAGCTTCCTTTGGGTAGAAAGTCTGGATGAACTTTCCACCTGACATGAACCAAAGCTTTTGAAAAATGACTTTTGGGGCCTCCAACTCCCAGTATTCTCAATGAGTATAACCACTGGATGAGCGACTCTGAGAGCTGCAGTCCCCCTCCACCAATTTTTTCCCCCCAAGTTCTGTAAAATGGATTTATAAAGGATTTGTTTCAGAAGGTTTTGACTCAATGTGCACATCATTTAAAGAAAAAGCTCTGTGAAATATTAGGAAATTGTTGCAAACCGAGTTCAAACATGAAAATAGTTTGCACCCAGTTAACTCAGTGTGAGCAGAGAAGAAGAGGGCTGGAATCTTGCCCTTCCCAGCAGACTAAGGCAAAAGCAAACTGCTATAGCCTCTCCCTAGTTAGTGTATTTTTTCCCTCATTTTGTCATCTTGACCATACTCTGACATTGCTTGTTCACGCACGTTCCAGTTTTCACATTTTATTTCCACCTTCATCCAACAAGCAGTTTGCTTTTTCACCAGTGTGTCTATGTACCATCTTCCCTTTATTCTGAAAATGGCTGAAGTCATCCACTTGATTTATCACTTTTCTGGAAACAAATTCTTTGTGTTCAGACAAAATTAATCAATCTGGCAGTCCCAGCTCAACTTACCGCCTTTTGGAGTCAATAACAGCTAGCATGGTGTAGTGGTTTGAGCGTTGGACATTATGATCCTGGAGAGCAGAATTTGATTCCCTGCTCAACCGGGAAAAATCAATGGGTGACCTTGGGCATATCACACACTCTCAACCCCAGAAAACCCTGTGATAGGTGTGCCTTTGGGTCATCACAAATCAGAAATGACTTGAAGGCACACAACAATAACAACAATGGCGCTTGGGGAAATTCCTCTAGTTTGTACTATAACCCTCAGAGTCCCCCAGCCTGCATGGGGGATTCTGTATTACTATATAGTCCAAAACAGGAGAACTTTCCCAGTCTCTGGATGTCACTCTCTTTTTGTGGCATTCCTTAATGCAGAGGTCCTTAGAACATGAACGTTTCTTGCCCCACATGCCTGAAACATCACTGTGGGTTTCCAGTGAGCATCAGACAAAAGGTTTCTGCAGTAGATAGGAAATGGGATTCCTGTATGAATGTTCTGCATAACAGAGACCAAGGCCATTTCTGCACTAGCCTCTTATAGTGCTACAATTCCACTTTCAACATCCTCTGGAATCCTGGGGTTTGCAGTTTCGGGAGGGGCCAGCTCACCCTCTACTCATAACAGATTGTAGCGCCTCTTCTGTTCGCAAACAGCAGTGCAGTACCTGTGAAAGCCAGAGTTATGGGTTAATTATACTTCAAATATCTCAGTTCAGATTTGGGGAATATTTAGCCCTCTAGATGTTGTCAGACTGCAACTCCTATCAGTCATAGACAACACAATCAGTGGTGAGGGATGGAGACTGGAAACATTCCTTTTGGAGAACACAGCTCCCTGAATCCCCAGTCAGCCCGATGACTGCCCAGTCTGGCTTGGGGATTCTGGGAATTATAGTCCAAAGAAGTGATTCTTTTTTTAAGATGTAAAAAATTATTCTGACTCAGAGACCAGGGTTTGATTCCCCACTTAGTCATGGAAAACCACTGAGTGATCTTGGGTGCATCACACACTCTCTGTTAATACATTCATTTTAGGGTCACCATAAGTCAGAAATAACTTGAAGGCGCACAACCACAATAAGTGATTATGAGAGTGCCATTCCAAAAACATCTGGAGAGGCACATTGCAGGGTGTAACATAGGGCTTAACACAGGGTGTACTTGGCTAGGCTTAACTTGGACACAAACACTACAAGTAACTATGCATATGCTTATTTTCTTTACCAGGAGGAGTCAATAATATTGGCGTGAAACAACTAGTGACACAACATTGCACACAAAGGCTCCAGTATTTCAGAGATGAAAACCAGGACATGTGTGACCAAACTACAACAGAGTCTGGGTAAGATGGCAAAAGCTATTAGTGAGGAAAAACACAAAAGCTAGGAGACACTGCAGCAGTTTGCTTTTGCTTGAGCCAACTGAGAAGGGCTAGACTCTGGCCGTTTCCGCACGAGCCTGTTATAGCGCGATGATTCCACTTTCAACATCCTCTGGAATCCTGGGGTTTGCAGTTTCGAGAGGAGCCAGCCTGCCCCTCCCGAAACTGCAAACCCCAGGATTCCAGAGGATGTTGAAAGTGGAATCATCGTGCTATAACAGGCTTGTGCAGAAATGACCTCTGTTTGCTCTTCTCCTCTCCCCCCTGTTGAGTGCAAGCTACTTTTGCACTTTGAACTCCATCTGTAGCATTGGAGGTAAGCTGAGGATAAAGCACAAAAGTGGGAGGAGGAAAGAGAAACTGGGACATTTTAAAAGCAGCTGCAAACGTGGGAGGACAGAATATTAACTGGGACTGTTGCTGCCAAATCAGGACAGTGGAAAGGCATGCTGAATATCCAAATGAGAAGTTCTGACAGAGCTCCACACCTGCAGCAAGTAAGAATCCAGGAAAGAGGGGAGAATTGGAGAAAGACAGATATTAAAAGGGACTGGAGCAACTCTTTCACATTATTCATCGAGGCAGGTTCCAAATCAAGGCCCAGTGGCCGTTTTCAGAATCTACCAGAGCTTTTCCTTAGAAAGAACCATGAAAGAAAATAGTGCCTCTGATCACATGCTGAATGTCTTCTGAGCACTGAGTCATCAATACAGCTGTGTGGGAAGAAAAAAGTGGTCGTATTACCCAGTGCAGCTGCCAGTGGGTTGTGAACCCTAGCAGCTTTCTTTTTAGCAATGAAGCACCACAGGAAAATTTTCTCATTCTCTTCCCCTCCCTCCTCCTTGTGGTGTGGTAACTTTGACTTTCTTCCCCCCAAACAGCAAGAACCAAAGAAGGAAGCACACTTCCTGACATCTCAGCTGAATCATTTCGAACACCCTCCAAAAGAGATTGCCGCAGATTCCCTTCCACTTTCCCAACTCATCTTTGGTCCAAGAGATAAACGGAGCTGCAACCCAAACTCAGGTAAGGCAATCTTTGATCCTCCTGTCACCTGCCAGGAATCCAAGAGATTCTTCTTCCATTCTGGGGCCTCTCTCTTGCTCTTTTGGGTAGGATTTTTTTTTAAAATAAATTATCTTTATTAATTTCCATTGTAATCACATAGAATAGACAACTAGTTGAAGAAAAAGAAATGAAAAAGAAAGAAAAATAAGGAAAGACAACAATATAAAAATAACAATTAAAGAGCAATACAGTTTGTAGACAAATAGTAAAACAATACAACTACTACTATAATCGTTACAAACACCTAGATACATAATGACTTCCCACTCTGATAGAGCTACAGATTGAATATATTCGTTCTTATTGTATTACCACTTTTCGTTATCGAATATGATTTTAAATATTCTGCCCATTGAAAAGCGCTAATATTAGTTATTTATCAAATTAGTCTTTCTTACTCTGATCCTTCAACCTTTTCTTTGTTAACAATTAGCTAATTGCATAATTCATTGTCTTAGCAGAACTTTCCTATGATAGTAACACACATGTGTTTCTAACCTTATCGCAAAACATTCTAATTCCATACTAAATCTTCTCTCCTTTGTTAAAGTTATCCAGTTTTGTCTAAAAGAATATTGATTATACAACTTAGTTACAGTTAACTAACTCTCATGTTTCATTTTGCGTTACCCTTTGCCAGTAATTAAGAAATGGTTGCCAAGTTTGAAGAAATTTGTGGTTTGGGTTATTATCTAGGAGATAGGTAAGCCTATCCATTTCTACCACTTCTATTAGTTTCTCCATCCAGTCTTCTTTTGATGGAATAGAGACCTTCCACCAATGTCTGGCATATACATGTTTGGCAACATTCCTTGACTTTCTGTCTTTTCCTGCCCACCTATCCACCATCATAACACAGGTTTCCCAGCACCATCACATCTGCTACTTATGTGAGGATGCCCAGGCCATTTCCACACTACATTGTTATAACGCTATTATTCCACTTTTCAACATCCTGTGGAATTCTGGGGTTTGTAGTTTACTGAGCCAAAAAGCTCTCTGGCTGAGAATTCTAAATGCCATTCTCTAAACTGCAGATCCCAGGATTCCATAGGATGTTGAATTAAATGGAAATCTACAAAAGAAATGCGGCCATCTGATATTACACAAGAATGTCATATGCTTCCAAATGGAAATCTGATGAGACACCCCCTAGTGAGGAATTGTTACTTAAATTACTAGATATACTATAAATATATATATATTAATAATAATCAAAGTATAGACAAACTGAATCAGGATTGGAGAATAATCAAAAATTCATGGAAAGAGAAATGGGAAGAAATGTTCCAAATAGATACTTAAATTCACAGAGATTTTCTGTATTCCTTTTGTTCCTTCTCTCTCTTTTTGTTTGATAACTTAGGCGTAATATAAGTAATGACTACACTCAACAGGTCTAATTTATTTTAATTTATTCTGAGTATTTTTTTTTCTTAAACCAAGACCAATATGTGACATTGAAATTTTAGAAAAGGTGTTCTCACCATATTTAGTTATAGTTTATTGACAAGAAATATTAAGTAATTTTAAGTAATTTAAATAATATTATTAATTAACTTATAGTTGTATTATTGATCTCCTCTTTCTCCCCTTATAAGCATACTATAGAATGATATAGTTGTATAGTTTTTTATATAATGGTTAATCAGCATTTAATGTCAATCAGCATTTAATGTTAAAGTCAACATGTACGTATATTACTGTTGTGGTAATATTAATTTTTTTTAAAAAAAGAAAGTGGAATAATAGCACAGTAACAGTGTAGTGTGGAAACAATCCCAGTGCTAATTGTTTTAGAAATGCACATATTGTTATTCTGAGTGATATGAAATTTGGGTTAGAATGACTTCTTCCCAAACCCTGCCACTGTAAGGTTCTTTCAGCTGGGGACTTTTTTGTGCAACCACACTGACTTTTTGTTGGGTCCAAAGATGAAATGGCTTTCATTTCCAGTCAAGTGAAAATTTCATCTCATCTTAAATGCCATTCTCTTGTAACCCATATATTACAATCTATGTGAAAACGCATTTTTGTATTTGTAATCTTCTTCTATGTTACACCTTTTCTTCTATCTTTTTTTCTTAGCACATGCAAAACAAAACAAAAAATCAGTGGGGGAAATTCAGAATAACTGACCAACTTTTTTTGAGGGTGGATAATCTATTTCTAATTGGAATAACACAAACTAATATATCTTCCAGAGCTGTCCATCTAGAGGCATCTACATTATATTTCTAGCCAATCCTCTCCCAACATCTGGCCATTTCTTTGAAAAGTGCTACTGTTAGGACCTTTTTTCCTTGTTGTTGCTGTTGTTGTGTGCCTTCGCAGGGTTTTCTTAGTAAGATTTCAATCCATCCATCCATCCATCAATCTTTATTGTAGAGTCACAGACCCTTAAAATGCAAAATATTCATCAGACAAAGCATGACAGAAAAGCTAAACAATATAAAAGAAACAGGGCTAATATCAATTCAGGACTTGTTTAATAATTAAAAAATTAGACGGGTGTCCCCTTCCTCTCTCAGCAGCGTACACATCCCTCCCGAACCTGCGCATTTGGAAGAGGATGGCCATCCCAGATAGAAGGAGTGTACCGTTCTTTGGTCAAGGATATACAATAGCTTGCGCTACCCTACTAGAGCCGTGGCAAGATTTGCCTTTGCCTTCCTCTGAGGCTGAGACAGTGTGACTTGCCCAAGGTCACCCAGTAGGTTTCCATGGCTGAACATGGATTCGAACTCTGCTCTCCAAAGTCATAGTCCAACACTCAAACCAGTAGGTGCTGCTGAATCCTTTGTTCTCTCCAAACACCTCTAAATACATTGTCTTTTATTTATTTACAAGCATTTATATATCGCTTGGATCCAAAAATGTAAAGCATTGTACATTAATATAGGGTAAAATGTAAAAAGTATAATTCTTAGATGATGATGATGATGATGATGATGATGATTACTACTATTATTATTATTGTTTTATCCACCTCTCCCTGTTGTACTTTGCTCAAGGCACAATTAAAAACAAATTATGGCTAAAATATACAAAGAACACAAATACAAATATATTATAATTAAAATATATCATATGTCATAATTAAAAGTACAAGTAGAATTAAAAGTATAATTAAACATAGACGGGGTAGGCCTGCCCGAAGAGACAGGTCTTTAGCACTTTTTTTTAATTTGGATTGCATGCTTTTCTGTCAAATCTCTTCCAGCAGGTCATTCCACAGTCTAGGGTGGCCGACAAGAAGCTCCTGTGGGTGACCATTGCCAGCCTAGTCCTGGCTGGTTTAAGTAAATGGACCTCAAAGGACATGAGTGTATGGGGCAGATTGTATGGGAGGAAGCAATCCTGCGGGTAACTTGGACCCAAACCATGTAGGGCTTTAAAGGTAACAACCAACACTTTGTACTTTGCCCGGAAACTAACTGGCAGCCACTGGAGTGATTTTAATATCAATGTGATATGTTCACTCTTTGCTGTACCTGTAATCAATCTGGCTGCCATATTTTGGACCAGCTGGAGTTTCTGAACTTAGTGCAAAGGTAGCCCAATGTAGAGCGCATTGCAGAAGTCCAGTCTTGAGGTTATCAGTGAGTACACCACCATCTTTAGGTCATCTAATTCTAGGAGGGAGCGCAGTGGTGTATCAGCCAAAGCTGATAATAAGTACTCCTGTCGCATCTATCTGAGCTGACATTTGAACAGGCAGATCTAGCAGCACCCCTGAATAGCAAGCACCTCTGTCTTGTCTGGATTCAATTTCAATCTGTTTTTCTTCATCCAGCCTCCTTCAAGCATTCATTCAGAGGAGACACACTGTCCTTAGCAGAAGCTGTTTTTGAAGGCATGGAGAAATATATTTGGGTGTCATCAATATACTGATAGTACCCTGCCCCATTTCTCCAGATGATCTCTCCCAATGGTTTCGTGTAGATGTTAAAAAGCATTGGGAACACAATGGTACCTTGTGGTATGCCATATAACAGCTCCTTTTTTGAGGAGCAGCTGTCCCCAAGCACCACCATCTGGAACTTGCCTGAGAGGTAAGACCAGAACCACTGCAACATAGTGCCTCCAGTTCCTAACCCTGCCAGGCATTCCAGAAGAATACCATGGTCAATGGTATCTAATACTGCTGAGAGGTCTAAAAGCACCAATAGCGATAAACTCCCCTTGTTGCTGCTAAGACAGAGATCATCCACTAATGTAACCATAGCAGTCTCAACTCTGCATCCTGCTCTGACACCAGTTTGAAATGGGTCAAGGAAGTATGTGTCATCCAAGACCACCTGGAGGTAGAAGGCAATTGCCTTCTCAATCGCCTTGCCCAAAAAAGGAAGGTTAGAAACTGGTCCGTAATTATTAAGGTCCAGGAAAGCCAGGGAGGGCTTTTTCAGGAGTGGTCTAACCACAGCCTCTTTTAAACAATATGTTGCATTTGAACCCTAATTGCCTCTCCTCCCTGGACAACCAGCCAACATGGACAGAGATGGAGAAAGCAAGTCATCTTCCTTGCTTGTCCCAGCAGCTTGTCCACATCAGCAATACTCACCAATTGAAACTGATCCAATATCACCCCTCTCACAGAGTCGCTGGACACATCAGTAGCAACTTCTCCTCCAACAATGGCATCTAAATTGGCTCTTATGAGAGAGATTTTGTCTGTGAAGTGATCATTAAAAGCATCACAGCAAGCTACAGAACGCTCTAAAACCGGATTCAGTGGGGAGGGTGCCTGGGTTAGACCTCTCACCACCTTAAACAGCTCAGCTGGATGTGAATTTGCAGACACAATGCGTGCAGAAAATTTTCTTTGCTGCACATATTGCCATTCTATAGAAACAAAGATGTTCTCTATATAATGTCTTGTCACATAAAAGCCAAGTTTTCCCACCATCTGTGCTCTAGTTATTTTCTTGGGAAAGTGATATCAAAATGGTATAATTGTGTAGTGGATACACCCTTGGTGTGAACTACCTTAAGTCCCAATTTTGGAAGGCAGCAAACATGTAAATCCAACAATCAATCAATTAATCAATCAATCAACACGTTTTTAAAATGAGCATAGACCTAAAAGAAAAAAGAAACTGTGGTTTTGATCATCTGTAATTATGAATTATTATAAGTTAGGAAAAATCATTTTGAAACTAAGTGGGAAGGCCAGGTGCAAGAAGAAAGAGTCTCTCTGCTGGTAAACAGAGAGAATTTTAGCACATGGAGATTTTCGCAAAAAGTACATCTGCTGAAATTCTGTCTTTAGTTTTCCAATACTGTTAGAGATGTTGGAGCACTGCATTTTTAAATTTTTTTTTAATATTTGGGCACTGTAAAATAAAGTACAAATTCTTAACAGCTAGAACAATTGATTACAGGTATAATGTTATTCTAGGCAAAATACGATCTTGTATTAAATCATTAAAAAGAATGATGATGATGATGATGATGATGATGATGATGATGATGTTACCCGAGTCTCCTCAAAGCTCGAGGCAGGGTACAACAGAGGTTAAAATACAACTAAAACCATCATACCAATTAAAAACACATTAGGATTAAATTACACTAAAAACATAAAGCCATTCAAATACAAATACATCATAATTAAAATAATGATTAAAATATATCATAGTTAAAAATAGACTGGGTAGGCCTGCCGGAAGAGATAAGTCTTTAGCAGTTTTTAAAATCCAGACAGCATATTTTGCTCTTCCGGCAGGCCATTCCATAGTCCAGGGGCGGCCAACGAGAAGGCCCTCCAGGTGACAGTTGCCAGTCTAGTCCTGGCCGGTTTAAATAAACGGCCCCCAGAGGACCTGAATATACAGAGAGGATTGTATGGGAGGAGGCGATCCTGTAGGTAACTTGGACCCAAACCATGTAGAGCTTTAAAGGTAATAACCAACACTTTGTGCTTTGCCCGGAAACTAATTGGCAGCCAGTGGAGTGATTTTAATATTGGTGTAATATGTTCACTCCTCGATGTACCCGTAATCAGTCTGGCTGCAATATTTTGGATCAGCTGGAGTTTCTGAACTTGGTACAAAGGTAGCCCAATGTAGAGCGCATTGCAGAAGTTCAACCTTGAGGTTACCTGCACGGGCACTACCATCTTTAGGCTATCTAATTCTAGGAAGGGGCACTATCTGTTTACCTGAATAGGTATCTTGTTATCTTTTTAAAAGTTTTTTTTCTTTTTTTAGTGAAAGCACTCAAGGGGTGATTTGAGGACATTTTCAGTTCTGGCATGTTATGAATCCATTATACAGATCCTACAATGTGACCACTTTAGTCAGTGGTATATACTATACCCTCCAATATTTAATGAATGAAAATCAGGACACGTGGCCAAGCAACATCAGAATGTGGTCAAGATGGCAGAAGTTATTAATAAAGAAGAAGGCACAGCAAGGATAGGTTGCAACAGTTTGTTTTTGCTTGGCTTACTGAGAAAGACAAGAATCCTGCCCTGTCCCTTTCTCCTCATCCCCTCTCCACTGAGTTAACTGAGTGCAAACTACTTTTCCACTTTGAATGCACTTTGCAGCAATTGAAGTGAGCTGAGGTCCAACGAGGAAAGTGGGAGGAGCTGAGAGAAACTGGGACATTTGAAAAGCAGCTGAAAAAGTGGGATGACAGAGGATAAATGAGGACTGTTCCTGCCAAATAAGAAAAGCTGAATGGTACATACCAGTGACTAAAATGGTCACATTGTAGGATCTGTATAAAGCTTTAGAGTCTAAAGCATCAGATTGTGAAGACGAATCACAAAGTCGGGGCCATGCTGATTAAATACAGGGACTCCGGTCTTTTTCACATTGTTATCTAGTTTCACTACAGGAATAGCTTTTGTCATTCTTATTATGCAACAGGGATTATTACAGTGCTGTTTTTCACAGTTTCCTTTTGATATTGACAGAATAGCAATCAATCCCACTGTTTTCTTTCCCAACCAAGGTCTTTGAGTGCGCCCTCAGAAAGCACCCTGTGCTAGTTTCCCGGCCTTTTTCCATATTTGGTTGTATGGTGCATGCTTTGTTTAAAAAAAAAAAGGCAGAAATGCAGACCTATGCGCTCATGGTAATGCCCCATTTCAAAGGCTAGACTTTTTTTTTTTACAGTTAATGCCAAGAAGATGCATTTACAGTAGATATGTGATCAGTATTATTAACACATTATTCTGGAGAAGTAAAGATACGGAATTAAAGCCAAGGTCGGTGGTGTCCCATCATTTTTCCACTGTGAAACATGAGTGTGAAACAGCCCAAGGCTCCAGCCTATTGCCATTTCTGTACTAGACTGTTATAGTGCTGCTATTCCACTTTCAACATCCTATGGAATCCTAGGGGCTGTCTACCTGTGATGAAGAGGCACTGAATTCAGTGAAGCTGAAAAGCATTTATCACAAATGTATACAATTTGCAGAAAAGTGAAAAATCTGAATCCTTCCCGGTTCTGATCTGCTCTATCCTGTCCTGCCACAATGTTCAGCAGAACGAGAACAATGTTGCAGTGCATTTACTGCTGAGATGGGCTGAAGGTCACCTGTGGATTTGCAATAGATCTCCATGGGTTTCTGACTCCCAGCAGTAAAACAGCAGATAAGATGGGAGACTGTCAATGAATAGAAGGTACTGTAGGCTATATTTCAGAGGAAGGAACTGGCAAAACCACCTCTGAATATTCCTTGCCTAAGAAAACCCTATTAAATTTATAGGGTCACTACACGTCAGCAGGAGACCTGCAGGTGCACACACCCATGGGAGGTATATGAAAAGCTGTGAATGCTTGCAATATGCTAAGTAGCATTGTTATTGTTCTGGGACAAACAGAGACACCATGACAGTGGGAAATGACTTTGTCTAGTTCAAATTTCCTCAATGGTTTGCTCAATGAAGGTCAGAGCTTGGTAGGCTGTTTTCATGCGCCTTTTCCCCCAACTCTGACCCAACTGACTCGTCCACGCAAATATATTTTTACTGTAACTGTTAGAAATATGCTTAGTTGCTGGCATGCTTTTTGCTGAATGCAACTTTGAAGTTTCTTCTTAGCACTTTCTGGTGAAAGTGCTGGAAAGCTTGACTTCAGAACAGTCAAAAGGAAACTGCCACATGGCCTTGGGTTGGCACCGCAAATGGGGAGCGGTGTGTATGCGTTCAAGTCACAATGAAACAAGCTCCGATCAGCTCTGCTGTTGAACGTCTAGCAGTTCCCACATCAAAAGAGCAATTCTTTCATGGTGGTTTTGCTGGTCTGTTCTTCCTTCATCTGCAGCACCCGCATATGTAGCTCAGTGATTTCTAGGCACTTCTATGTCACTGAATACCAGGTGCTGCAGGCTGTATTTCAGCGGGAGGAACTGGCAAAACCACGTCTGAGTATTCCTTACCTAAGAAAACCCTATGAAATTCATAGGGCACTATAAGTCGACAGGTGACTTGAAGGTACGTGCACACACAGACAGATACAGGGTCACTGAGGAAGCATCAGACTGGGGAGTTGCTGGGGTTATGAACTTTCAAAGTCACTCTGACTTATAGTGACCCTATTCTAGGTTTTTCTTTGCAAGATCTATTTAGAGGGGATTTATCATTGCTTTTGTCTTGGAAATTTCCACACTAGGCTGTTACAGTGCTATCACTCCACTTTCAACATCCTATGGAATCCTGGGGTTTGCAGTTAAGGGAGGGGCCTTTAGGATTCCATACAATACTGAAAGTGGAATAATAGCACTATAGCAGTCTAGTGCGGAAATGGCCTTAGACTGAGGAAGTGTGACTCGCCCAAGGTGAGTAGGTGGGTTCCCATGGCTGAGCGAAGATTCAAACCCTGGTCTCCCAGGATCTTAGGCCAACACCCAAAACACTGCATCTCTCCAAATGTATGTCCTGCAATACAGTCCTCCTCTACAATCTGCTTACAAACAACCAAATGTTCAAACTTTTGTGGCTGGCATTCATAAGTGCCATGCACTTTTTCCTTTTCCCTTGGGGCAGGCTTTTGGGGGCTGTAATGAGGAGTATTTGTTGTTTTGTGCCCCCAAGTAGACTTAACCCTCCCCTAAGGTTTTCTTGGCAAGATTTATTCAACGAAGATTTGTCATTACCCTCCTCTGAGGCTGAGAAGGGGTGACTTGCCCAAAGTCAACCAGTAGGCTGAGCAGAGGTTCAGACTCTGGTGTCCCAGAACCCTACGTCTGGACTGAAGCTCACTGTCAACCATGAAGATGACATGATGACGTCTTGTCTGTTACTAAACTTCAGGCCAACCTATAACCAACCTCTCCTTGTGATGCTGTGCTGGTAAAATGAGGGAAGATTGTAAATGGTGCCCTCAGCAATTCTGAGAAAGGAGGGGATAACAATACGGTAAACAAATAAAGGAAGAACTGGGTGATATTTACACACTGCACAAAGGTACTTAGAAGTAGAGTTTGGAACAGTTACTTTTGGGGATTACATCTTACAGAATCTTCCAGTGTACTTCATATGCTCTAACATTTCACAGATGAAAACTGTGAAGGAAAAGGGCATGATTCTGCCTTCTCTCTCATCTTGCCCTGCTGAGTTAATTGAGTACAAACTACTTTTGCACTTCAAACTCAGTTTGCAGCAGCTGAAGTAAGCCAAGGACAAAGGGAGAAAGTGGGAAGAGGAGAGAAAAACCTGGACATTATGAAAGCAGCTGAAGAAGTGGGGAGACATAGAGTTAATTGGGACTGTCCCTGCCAAATCAGGACAACTGACAGGAATGTGAAGCCACGGTGGTGCAGCAGGTGGCAGCAAAATAAAAACTCTAGATGTGCCTTTAATATGGCATTTCCAATTTAAAATGAGTTGCACAGAAAGCAAGTGACATTTCCAGGAATTTTAATTGGCTCCTGAACAAGGTGCACACTTCCTATGCAAGATAGTTTAAATTGAGAGTGTCTTATTAAAGGGAAATAATTCCACTCATCCCTATTTGCCATCACTTGCCACTGAATTTTGGAAGGGTGATGGTGTCAGCAATGGCAGCAAAGATGCTCAGCAATTCCTGGAGGCCTACAAAAATGTATTTGGATATATTGCTGTTGTTATTCAGGGATGTCAAAGTGTGCACTTTGCAGTATATGATAGATTAAAAAATTGTTCATGTTGTTATTGAGTGCCTACAAGTTGCTCCCAACTTATAGTGACCCTAAGACAAACCGATCATGGAGTTTTCTTGGTAAGACTTGTTCAGAAGAGATTTGCCATTGCCTTCCTCTGAGGCCAAAAGTGTGTGACTTGCCCAAGGTCCACCAATGGTTTCTATGGCTGAGCAGGGACTCAAAACCTGGTCTCCCAGGGTCCTAGTTCAGTACTCAAACCATTGTGTTAAATTGAAAGTGTAGGAGTGACATCTAAAATGGGCCTTAACCTTTGCTTGGTCAGATTCTTTGACAAACCTCCTTTGAGTTTTCCCCCACCATTGCTCTGCGCTCCTCAGAAAACCAAGGCACCTGTACTCCACTCCCAAGTTAAGGACACTTAGGGGCAACTGTGTCAATTGTTCAGGTCATCTCCTTGTTCTATAGATCAACCAGGGCTTCAAAAGAATCACCAACTCTAGTAGCTAGAAAATCCCTCAAAGCATTCAGGAATCCTTTTAGATCCATAGATCCATTAATCTTGAGGGGGTGGACCATTTTAACAGGTCCACTATCACAGCAAAGGTTAGGAATCCGAGGCAATCTAAATACTACCAGGTAGTGATCTGTCCACGACAGTAGAGTTCTTTCAAACTGCTCCACTCCCAGATCATCATCATCATTTTGACCATCGAAAACCAGATCAAGAGTGTGGTCCTAACTCTGTAGGACCAGTCATGAATTGAGACAGGTCCATGCACAATACAGTATAAATTCTGGAAAACTGTTCCCCCTTCATTCTCTTTCATCTCTTTTCTTTTCGTCCCCCTCTTTAATTATTATCTTATCCTTCTTCTTTCTCTTCCTTTCTTTTTTATCCTTCTTACCCAATCCAGTTTTTGCTATAAAAATGTACACTAATGTTTGTTTGATTTCATATGGTATATTTTGAGCTGTTTAAATGACAATCTGAGACATTACCGGATGTCTGAAAATTCTTTACAATTTTAACCAAATTGAAATTGTAAAGATAATTTTCAAACCTCCTGTATACTTGTATATGGTGGAACATTATCTGGCCTCGAATGTGGGATTCCTGGGTTGGTCGAAGAGCCTCAAATCCTTATGTTTTAATGATGCTTTCCTTGCCCCAACCTCCTCAGGCTAGGTGCTGAGCTCCATACTGTGGCTGGCTTGAGGACAGAAGGATGGAAGAAGCAGCCAGGACACCATGGAAGAAGGAGCAATACACCTATATTGTGAAGGACCAGCTTCATGAACCCAACTCCAGCCTTCTGCGTGCACAAGCTTCGTTGCCCCAGAACCTGGCCTTCCAATATGACAGCAACAATAAGGTATTACCCTTTCCAAAGTGGGTGCTCCCTGTGTTCAGTTTGCATCCCTCCCTCAGTTCCCCTCTCCCAAAATATCCCTCTGCATCCTCACACCACCCTGACTCTCTAACAGTGCTTGGAAAAGTTACTCCTAGAATCTCTCCACATACTACCCCTTCAGCTACTTCCCTGCTCCCTGCTCAGTGTGTGGGGAAATTATCTTTTCTGAAGTACTGGAATTCCACCATATAACTCCCTATAGAGTCTTCTCAAAACTTGGAAAAGATACTTTTTCCAGACTTCAACTCCCGGAATGTTTGAAACTTTTCAGAGCACTGGAAAGTTACTTTTCTGGGCTATCAGAATCCCTCCACATACTCCCCGGTTGCCTCCCAGGGAGTGGAAAAGTTACTTTTTGGGCTGACTATGATAGAGGGGTGGATTCTGGGAACTGTAGTCCAAAAATAACCTTTCCAAAAGCTGCTTTCTTCTCCCTTTACCCATTTAGGTAGCCCAGGCCTTTCACTGGGTTGGAGAATTCTTGGAGTGGACGTCCAATAGTGTAACTTTTCCAAGAACGGTTCCCTCTCCCCACCTAGCTATCCCTGGCCTAACTGGCATTGATTCTCTGATCTGCAACCACCGTCAGCCTTTTGCCATTTGAGATTTCAGTTACTGTTCTGCATGAGTAGAGATTTTAGTGGGCCTCCACAGAGTTGGTAGAAGTGTTATATCCAGTAATCCCAAGCAAATTCCCCTGGCTCTCTGCAAACTCCGCAGGAGATGCTCTTACCCAGTGATCATCTGTATTCTCCCACTGACCAAGAACGAGGCCTCTAAAAGATGCAGAGCTAACTGCAAACTGTCCAAAATACTCACAAAGTCACAGACTCTTCTGCATATCCAGCTTTGTCTTACCAAAGTATGTGAGGTTGAAGACAGGAATAGTATTTAAAGCAGAGTGACAAGCGGATTTCTCACCACAGAACAAACAATGGTTCGGCTACTAGTCTCACTCCACCTCACATGATGTTTCAAGCAGGCTATCCCTCTTCTTTCTTTCTTTCTTTCTTTCTTTCTTTCTTTTCCAATGCAGTATGTGTATGTCTATCCATTAAAGAGAACAGCACTTTGCCCTATTAAAAGAAACTGCACACTTGTTGCAAAAGAGTTCAACAATGAAAGAAGGTCAAGTTTGTTATTATTTCAAAGTGCAAATCAAAACTAGGAGAGACAGCTAAAGATGCAAACACATCTTTACATTAAGCTAAATAAACTAAAAGGGAAAATGTTTTCACGAACTTTTCCATTCCATGAATTAATGAGTAAGACCCATCTTTCAATAAATCAATTATTCTTCTGGTAATTAAGTTCTCATTTGTAATAAGTCAATGCAAACATTAAAGGCACTTCTTATGACTTCCTTAATCAAATTGTTACTGTTGGAGCATTTTTTTCCCTGCCAAAACTGGGCAATATTTTCTTTAAAAAATGACCCATAAATGCACTAGACTGTTATAGTGCTATTATTCCACTTTCAACATCCTATGGAATCCTTTGAGGTCCCTCCCTAAACTGCAAACCCCAGGATTCCATAAGATGTTGAAAGCGGAATAATAGCACTATAACAGTCTAGTGTGGAAGTGGCCACGATTGCAAAAGTGTTCAGGGAATGGGGAGAGGGATACTGATGACATCACAGCCTACTGGATCAACAAGGATCTTCCACAGGCAGATTTCCCCCTCCCACTCAAACAAATTTGTTTTTATTGCTTATCCATTACTTTGTCCTGAGATCTCAGGACAGCATACAAATGAAATCAATTAAAACAGTCTGTAGAGTTTAAAATAAGAAAAATAATTTAATTTCAACAATTTAAACTAAAAACATATTCAACAATTAAAGAAGTGAAAATGGGTTGGAAGGTTAAAGCTCTTTAAAACTTATGTACATGTTAATTTTGGGGGAGGGAATCAACGTCTTTAATAAAACGCTTGGCAGTTGACTGAAAGCAATGCTGGTACAAACCGGGCCTCCAAAAGGAAGACGTTCCACAAATGGGATGCCCTGGCAGAGAAGTCTCTGACCTTCTTCTCCCCCACCAGCCGCGGCCTGGCCAGCTAAGTCGTAGCTCGTAGTCCAGTTTCTCAGCACCACAAACCCTCTCCTGATGCTCTCCTTCCCAAACCCAAGGAAGGAGACGGTAAGAGAGAGGAAGCACAGGGTCTCCAGGCCAACCCAACCCCCTTTCCCTCCTCTTTCTCTGACCTGGGCCGGTTCCGCACTACACTGTTATAGCACTATTATTCCACTTCCACCATCCTGTGGAATTCTGGGGTTTGTAGTTCACTGATGCCCAAGAACTCTCTGGCTGAGAATTCTAAACTGCTCCTCCCTCAACTGCAAACCCCAGGATGCCATAGGATGTTGAAAGTGGAATAATAGCGCTATAACAGTGTAGTGCAGAAACTGCCCTGGTTTGGACCCTGGGTGCTCATTCTCCCCACTATGCCTCAGCTCCCCCCCACAAACATATTCTTTTAATTATTAAAAACACAAACAGTTGATACATAGCATTCATTCACGACTCATTACATTCCACATATATCAACTTCCTCATACCTGGTCTTGGTATAAAAACAATCTATGAATTTCATATCTATTTTTCCATATTTAAAGCACTGACTTTATCCCATATATGTTGAAGAGTTTCTCATCTTATATAAAAATTCCATTCCAATGTTACTTTTATTTATTTTATATTTATGGGTAGTTAGTTTTATAACATTATAATCCTTTTTCTTCCATAATATTTCTATCTCATATTTATCTTCATTTCTCTAAATTTGCTGTCACCAATTCACCCCATTCATTCTTCATACAGGATATTGCCATATCTACAGACAGACATTTTGATATTTGCAGTTTTTCCACTTTTGCTGGGGTCCTGTGCCCCTAACCCTGACAAATGTGGAGGGCTAACTGAAACATTGGCCATTTCCACACTATACTCTTATAGCGCAATTATTCCACTTTCAACATCCCCTGGAATCCTGGGACCAGCCAGCCCCTCCCGAAACTGCAAACCCCAGGATTCCATAGGACGTTGCAAGTGGGATCATAGCGCTATAACAGGCTAGTGCGGAAATGGCCAGGGACAGCCTCAATTAATTCTCTGCTGTCCCACTTGCTTAACTGCCTTTAAAATGTTCCAGTTTCTCTCTCCTTCTTCCACTTTTCTTCTCTGTCTTGGCCTACTTCAACTGCCATGTTCAAAGTACAAAAGTAGTTTCCACTCAATTAACTCTGGAGTAGGGGGAAGAGAAAAAAGGGCATGGTCTTTCCTTTCCTAAACTCAGTACATAAATTCCAAAGTTTCTTTACTTAAAATGGTAGTTTTGTGTGTCCTTTCTCACTAATAGCTTTTGCCTCTTGTTGCCTGGCCACGCTCGTTGGACCACACTCTGCTCTGGCTCAGCTGCATGTGTCTCAGTTTTCCCATGTGAAAATTTGGAGGGCATGATTGTACCTGCAGAGCTTCAAAAAGTTATTCTTTTGAACTGCAGGCCCTAATATTCCCCAGACAGCATAGTTACACACATATACTTTGCATTACAACAAGATTATTGTTGTGTTAGATTATTGCTGGGAAAATCCATCCTACCTCCAGCTACTCTGAGGACTGAAGCTATGCTCAGTGGGAACAGGGAAGCCTGGAGGGGTGACAGATGATATCATTGGACCTGCTAATCAAGATATCCCACTACTTTGAGCCAAAGAGCGCTGGCTCCACTATAGTACTGGATACAGCTAGTGGAAAGGAAAACTAGTGGAAAGAAAAGCCTCCCTTTACAAACTCTTGATGCTTATTCAGGTAACAGCTGTGGTCAGCAGAGAGTATATCCCACAAGGAACACGTTTTGGACCACTGGTTGGGAAGATGTACGCCGGACCGAATATTCCAAGGAGCATGAACGGGAAGCACTTCTGGAGGGTAATAGCTACAAAATATGCAATGCAGCCATCGCTGTGGTCAGTGAGAAGTGATGCTCCATCACACCATTTTAGGGACATTAGGAGCCTTTGGGTCTGTTTGTGGATGGCAGACCACCAAAATAGCATTACAAAGCTGAACCTAGCTCACAGGAGTATTTTTAACTGAAAAATGTTATGGGGAGTCAAAATTTGGAGGGAGGATGAGGAGGGTTTGGGAAGGTTGAGGAGGCTCTGGCAACCCAACAGGCACACTGACATACCTTCCAACTGGCCTGATTTGGTACGGACAGTCTCAATTTATCCTCTGCCATCCCACTTTTTCAGCTGCTTTTAAAAAGTCCCATTTTATGTATCCTCCTTCCACTTTTGTCCTCAGGCCACTTCAGTTGCTGCAAACTAAGTTCAAAAGTGGCTTAACTGCTATAGCAGTTTGCGTTTGCCTACCTGGAAGGACAAGATTCCAGCCCCTCTTCTCCTCTGTCTTGCCCCAGTGGGGAGAGGGAGAGGAAAAGAGGGACTGGAATCTTGCCCTTCCATGTAGGCAAAAGCAAACTGCTGTAGCCTCTCCTAACTTGTCAGTTCTTCCTCATTAATAATTTTTGTCATCTTGAGAACACCCTGATGTGCCTTGGCAATAGGTGTCCCAGTTTCCATCTGTGAAATGACAGAGGGCATCCACTGCCCTGCTCCCAAACGGGTGCACGTGAACCATGGGCAGCAGAATCCCCATTTCTGATATGTAGGCTATGTCAATGCCACACTCATTCTCTGTATACAAACCTCAGTACAGAGGATTTCTTGATTTCCTTGGGAAAAGCATTCTGTCCCATGATTTCCCACCATCATATTTGAAGTGTCTTTGTTCAGCCTCAAGTTTACCAGCATACCCACTTGTAAAGAACAAAGACAGAAATGTTGTCACAAGGATGAAAAATCTAAGGTTGGGCAGCACTTTTCTTAGGCCAGTCAAAATGCTACTAAATAGAATGTAAGGTTTCAAGTTCTCCAGAAGTCTTCTGGCTCAGTGGTACAGGAAGCAGAGGTGACAGGAATGCCCAAAAATTTAGGTTGGATGTTGTGACCATGACGTCTGCAGAGGTTTGTGATTTCTTTATTCAAGGCAAGAGTTGGTAGATTACAACCTTTCAGATGATGTCTATGTCCCATCATCCCTAGACAGATGGTGTCCCATCATCCCTAGACAGCATAGCATGTTTAAATGTTTGAAGGGGTGTCATGTTGAGGAGGGAGCGGACTTGTTCTGTGCTTCTCCAGAGACTAGGACAAGGAGCAATGGATTCAAGCTGCAGAAAAGGAGATTCCACTTGAACCTCAGGAAGAACTTATTGACGGTCAGAGCTGTCCGGCAGTGGAATATGCTGCCTCGGAGTGTAGTAGAGTCTCCTTTGGAGGTTTTTAAGCAGAGGCTAGATGGCCATCTGTCGGGAGTGCTTTGATGGGTGTTCCTGCATGGCAGGGGTTGGACTGGATGGCCCCTGGGGTCTCGTCCAACTCTATGATTCTATGATTCTATGAATGATGGAAGCAGCACTCCAGTATCTGGAAGCAGTGATGCATGGTGGCTTCCATGTTTGTGGGTTAGTGAATCCACTGTAGGTTTCAGTCTGTACTAAAGGAGGTATTCAAGGTGCTGAGCCATATTCTGCCACTGTCTGGAGGCCACAAATTGCCTTCATTTCGTTTAAAGAAGGTAACAGAAGTAATCTTTGACCCTTTCTTAAAATTCATCCTATATGGGAGTCGGAAACTCAGTGTCATCTAAATGCTCAGATGCCACATCCCATTAGTCTCAGCCAGCATGAACAATGACTAGCGGTTATGGGAGATGCAGTTCAAAGCAGGCAACCTAAAACACCTCCCTAAAGGAGATTTGATTAGCCCCCTCCCTTTTAGCCTTACTTAAACTTTCAGCCTTCAACTGCTTACAGCAACAAGTTGAGTGTGTTTTTAATTGTTTTAGTTGGATTGGTTGTTTAATGCTAAAAAAAAAACTTTATAGTACATACTACATTGTTTTACCCTACATTGTAAGTTGCTTTGGATCTCATACTGGAAGAAAGGTGGAGTATAAAAAAAAATACACACACACACATACACAATGCCAAGATAAATCAGCACTAGAACGTTGCCTAGTGCTAACCTATATGAATTCGATCTCCAAAACCAGGCAGTTGGCAAAGCCCTTTCTCTGTGTAATCACAGCAAAAGAATCTATTCAAACATAAGTTTCTTTAGCAACAGATTAGATTACAGTGTAGCTTCTGGACCAGACAGCTTATGGGAATGGGGAACATATTGGAGGGCCCCTAAACCCACTGGAGCATGCACTATGCCACTGCATTGCTGAATTTGCTACCATGGCATACAAGCAGCATACTGTGGCAGCAAGAAAACAAACCAAGCAAACCATGGAATTTCCTTCAAAAGCTAGGTGCGTGCTTCCCACGCACCTTGTTTTCAAAGAAAATTACTTTTTTTTACACCTCCCAGCCAACAACATTCAGCAGAATGGCTGCAAACACTGTGGGTACAGGTATAGCTGTAAGGGAAGCAAGGACAGACCTGAAGAAGCTACTTTTTGGACTACAAGTCACAGAATCCACTATCCAGCACGGTCATGCTGGCAGGGGAATTCTGACAGCTGATTGTTGGAAAATTAGGTTTTCCAAGCTGTGAGTAAAGGGAACCTCAAAATGGTTGGAGAGACACATGGAGTCCATGGGCCATCTGTTCCTCACCCATGGAGTACATCATTCATCCCCAGCACTTTATGTTTTGTCTGCTCAGGTTTTTTCTGCAGATGGAGAACTTCACCACATACTGGATGTGAGTGATTCCTCTTGCAGTAACTGGATGTGTTATGTGAACCCAGCTCGAGCATGCACAGACCAGAACCTGATGGCCTTCCAACACAACCTGGAGATCTACTTCTACACTGTAACACCCATCTTGGAAGGAGAGGAACTTCTGGTCTGGGACACTCATGACATCTGCAGGCACATTCAGTTTTTGATGTCACGGAACCTGGCATCTCAAACAGGTGAGGGTGCTACCTATGCCATGGAGACCACACTCACGCCAGTATCTTGAACAACAATAAATTGGACAAGGAACTTCTTTCCCCAGCTCATCAACAGGTGGCCATCAAACTCCACACATCATCTCATGTTATGGAAAATGACAGAAGTTCATTTCGCATTTCTTGCTATACAGCAAGCAATGGGCACCTGGCAGAGACTACACAGCCACATTGGTACCTCAGGAGATCTTGGAAGGTCATGTGTCCTCATCATTCTTTTTTTAAAAAAGTGAACTTTTTGCCTTCAAATGCCTTTTCACCATGTTCCTTCCCCCGCCCCCAACTATTTTAGGCCCAGGAAATACCTTTTTCACAACAGGAAATGACCCAAAAGTACTACCTCTGAAAAATGGGCATTTTTTTCTATATTTGTCTTCCAAGACAGGATAGAAAAAAAAACCTTTTACAAACACTTATTTCCTTGATAATGGGCTAGAGATACACTCGTTATCTGTTTTGTCCCTTGATAAGTAGTTTGTGAATGAGATTGTATGCTTGAATTATTGGTTCTATCCTATGTCTTGTTGATTTGTGTCTGTGGCATGCTGTACTCATCTGGACAATAGTGGATTGATACTGATGTCCTCAGATCTTCTTTATGGGTCTCCTTCAGTTAGAATTTCACCACCCATGAATAAATGCAGTTGATCAAGGGAAACAGCAAAGAGTTTTATAGGGAAAATCAGGTGAAGAAATTAATATTCCCTCCTGTCTTTTCTTTATCAATTACTTCATCCTACATATATGGTTTCTTAGTAGGGGGGAAAGAAGTATCAGAGCTAGCTTGCTTCACACAATGGAATATCTGAGACATTTTTTTAAAATGGATATTTGTCTTTCTTGCAACGGTTTTTAGCCCTGATGGTTATGGAATATACATTTCAACATCATGAGGTCATATATAAAACCAGAGTGTTTAATTTCTATACATAAAAACATAAAAATGCATGGGAATTTAGAAAGCCTTGAGGAATAAGTCCAGAATCCAATTTAATAAATTTATCTTTATTTAATCTAGGACTAAAGAGCCATTTAGCTGTAAAGAAATGATTAATCTTATTTATGTTTCAGGAGGAGGTATCTAACAGGAAGTATTCATTACTGCTTGAGAAGGGAGTCATTTTATTTATTTTCTTAATTAATTTTTATATTTTCTTTTCTGATTTTGATATACATTTCTTTTATGTGTTTTATGTTCTTTTTTTGTTCATGATTTTGCTTTAATTTTCCCTCTTGTAATAGATATTAGAATATAAACATTGTAACATTTGGGAGAAATTTTATTTTGTAAGATCTTTTGTCATAATACTAATAATCATAATCACAATACATAGGCAAGATAAAGAACAATAAAAAGGTTTGTTTCTTTCTTCATGAAATGTCTAGACTCGAGAGATTTCCTGTTAGACCACCAGAACCATAGACTATCACAGACTGGCTTCAAAGGTGACCAAGAATGCACATCATTTCCCATGAAGAGCAAAAATGGCAAAGGGGAAGAGACCATTGGTGTTGAAGAACCAGAACAAGGCATGCCACGAAGAAGGACAGCAGAAAATCAAAATGTGGATTCAAGGATGCAGGCACCATTCAAGGACACAGTCAAAGAGCATCCCACAATACTTCACTCTCCTTACAGTGAATCTGGGGAGGAAGCTGCATCGGAGAGGTTTGGATTTCCAAACCAAAGACAGATGGCTGCAGAAAAGCAGCATGGCTTCAGCCACTACCCCTACATCCCAACTACCTCAGAATGGAAAAAGCTTCAGCTCCATCTCAGCAACCTCTATCCCTCCTTCTCAGAGTGCTCGCCCATGGGCAACCTGCCCCAAGCCTACCGTCATGCTTGTAGTGCCATCACTGCCCACTACCCCAGGTTTTCAGTGACCCCTCAGATCGTCTCCTTTCCATCAGGACTGCCGCTGACCAGTCCTAGAGAAATGACACCTCTACCTTTGTCCACCCAGGATGTCCTGGAGAAGGAAAGATATCCATATCCTGGGATGTATCGAACTGTTGACCCATTTACCTTGCCGCAAGATGCCAATAAACCACAGAATCCCCTTCCCTTCCTCCATACCAGAACCTTTTCATGTGCAAGCTCTGCCAGTGGACACCATGCCCTTTCGTGTGACTCTGCAATTCAGCAGGTGAGGACAGGCTCACCATTTCTCCACCAGACTGAGACAGTCAACCTCAGGGTACCAAAGACCTTTCCACCAGCCTTCCAGGAAAGCAGCACACCCATGCCATACCCTCTGAGGAGGAAGAATGGGAAAATCAAATATGAGTGCAACATCTGTTCCAAGAACTTTGGGCAACTCTCCAACCTCAAGGTATGATCTGAAAAATCAGCATACAAACAAGAACCAGTCTGTGAAACCCTATTATCTTCCCCATGATGAATTGTATAATCCTCTTCACTCTTCCTAAGGCATAAGTGTACTAAATCTTTAGGGCAGATATTTGCACTTCACTCCTGCACCAATAAATAATAGACCCCTTGTACACATAACTTCTACCCAAGCACAATTGCAATGTAGGCATCAGTGCTATCATGGCTCAAATTCAAGTATATAGTTATACAAATTCTTCTCTTCTCTTGTCTTCTCTTCTCTTCTTTCCCACCTTTATCCTGACAGTGGAACTTTTTTTGCACTAGACTGTTATAGCACTATTATTCTGCTTACAACATCCTATGGAATCCTGGGGCTTGCCGTTTAGGGAGGGGATGGCCAGCCGCTCCCAAAACTGCAAACCCCAGGATTCCATAGGATGTTGCAAGTGGAATAATAGCGCTATAACAGTCTAGTGCAGAAATAGACTCAAGGTAGCTAACAACATTAAAATAGTACAAATTAAAACATCCATGAAGTATAAATATAAAATTTTTTAAAAAAATTAAACCATTTATGAAGTTAAAATATTACGCATTTAAAATATTAAATACATTAAAATACATTTAAAAACTATACCAACCCTAAAACAAATCTGTTGAGCATCAAGATTCCAAACCCTGTCAATTTATAGAAGCCTGGCAGCACAAAAAAGTCTTCTCCTAGAAGGAGAGCAAGGACAGGGCCATCCTGACCTGTCTAGGGAGGGAGTTCCAAAATCTAGGAGCAGCCACCAAGAAGGCCTTCTCCTTTGGTCCCACAAAATGTGCCTGAGAGAGTGGTGAGACAGAGAGAAAGGCCTCTCCAGATAATTTTAGGCCTCTCCAGATAATTTCTATTGTTACTGTGATTTATATTCTAATTTTACAAATTTAGCAATCAGTTCTTGGTTTTTTTTTTTTGTTTTTTTTTTTATTCTACCACTTTTTAGCCTTGAAACCATTTTTATGGTTATAGCTGATCTGAAAGAACCCATACAGCGTAATGCTTAAAGTACTGGACTTGGAACAGGGAGACGCAAGTTAAAATCTCTGTTTGGTTTTGGAATTTACCTTGTGATCTTGGGCCACCACCATGTCTTCTAGTGTCTCTATGTCACACTGTTCATTTCACAGAAAGTGGCTGTACATTTTGCTATACATTTTTCTTCCTTGACAGCTAAAACCTCCCAAGTTGAAAGTCTTCTCAAATTTATTTGAAAGATGATTGTCACACACAGAAAACATCTTTCTGTTAAAAGCATCAGCTTGGATACTAACTTAGTCCTGATTAGACTCAACTCACTGAAAGAAATGAAATTCAAGTTACTCAAGACTACTTTAATTCCCCTTAATTTCAAAATGCCAACTCTAAGGATGCCTAAATCTGGATCCAAGCCATTGGATATAAGATGTAACCCAACCTAGTATTTCTAACCCAATTCCCTCTTCTGCAATAATGCTGCCATTATTACAATGTCTCTAGGTTTGGATAAATGATACTGTATTCTTTGTATTCTTCCTAGATAGAAATTTGAGCCTGCCATCTGGAATGAATGGAGCATTCCTTGAAACTAATACTCTACGTATTTCTGTATTTGGTCTGTTTTCAATTATTGATGGAGCTCAAAAGACACATTAATCCAGTTGGGTGCTAATATTCAGATCCTCCAAATACAAGGTTGTCCGAGTGAAAACTGAAGACGACTCCTGAACATGACATAATTGCATGACAAGCAAAACTTGCTGAAATTCTATCTTCTGCACAGCCACTAAAGGTAGAGGGACTCTCTCCAGTTTTCAATCCGGCAATCCTATTTCAATCTACACTCGTGTTCATTAGCCTGTAGAACAGATAAAAACAAGGGCAGAAAGCATTGCTTTGAAAATCTCTAAGCTCTTTTCTCACCCTCAACCATATTTCCTAATTTGTTTTTTACATTTATATTTTCTGTCTTTTCTTTATCAAAACCCCACTTTTTGCCTCTTCTTCCATCTAGTTTTACCACAATCACACATGGAGAGGGCTCTTGTACCTTTACATGTGGCCTGAAAAGTGGAAGTCACCAAATATGGAACTTCTTATCAATAATATACCATGATGAGCTATGATGATGCTATGGAAAGCTCTACCTGTTGGATTCCCCCCCCCCAATTTGTACAACTCTTAATGATACAAAACTTTTTTTTTTTTAGGTCTTAGATTTGTTATGTGTAGTTCCATTTCTTCTAGGCTCACATTGTACCATTGCCTACAGGTTCACCTGAGAATACACAGTGGTGAGAGGCCTTTTCAGTGCCAGATCTGTAAAAAACGCTTCATCCAGCTGGCTCACCTACAGAAACATCATATGGTACACACGGGCGAAAAGCCACACAAGTGTCTGGTAGGTGACACTTCAGTTTACTCCTCAAAAAAACTTAGTGGAAAGTTGAGAGAATCTTCGAGAGTATGAGTGTACATGTGTTGGATGAAGGGAAGAAACAATTCTGATATCTTGATATGAAACAAAGGTGGAAGCTCACCTGAGACCTTGGGTGCACTGTGAAAGTACCTGTCAGAAGAAGTTGTTTGGGAAATAACTTGCCAGTTTAGAGCCCGCTCAGCCCATGTATGTGTCGTCAAGTCACCTGTTGACTTATGGAATTTCATAGTATTTTTGTTGGTATAGAATACTGAAAATGGTTTTGCCATTTCCTTCTGAAATATAGCCTGCAGCACCTGGTATTCATTGGCAGTCTTCTATCCAAGTATTAATCAAAGCTGACCCTGCTTAGCTTCCAAGATCAGAGGAGATCTGGTACCTTTAGGCTGTTTAGGCATTTTTTTTAACCCTAGATCAGTAATTCTTAACCTGAGGTCTGGGGACTCTGGTGGTCCACAGAGCCCTAACAGGGGGTGTTAAGTCCTGCTGCTGGCCACCAACAACAGCAGCAGCAACTCAGCAGTGGGAGGGTGCAGGTGCTGAAACTGTTCCCTCGTTTGCAATGAGGAAGCAGTTTTGGCACACAAACACACCCGTCGCCGTGTCTCGTTTGTCAGGAATACAGGAGCAAAGGGTGTGGGCACCGAGGGACGCAGCAGCAGGCAGGTGCACATACCCAAACTGCTCCCTTGTTTGCAAATGAGGGAGCAGTTTGGGCATACTCCCCCTGCTGCCACATCCCTCATGAAAGTAACACAGCAACAGGCATGTCCAAACTGCTCCCTCATTTGCGCACTCAAACTATGACTCTAGGGACCAAGATTTGAACTCCCACTCAGTCATGGAAACCCACTGGGTGACCTCAGGCAAGTCACATTCTCTCAACCTCAGAGAAAGGCAAAGGCAAAAAAAAAATTGTATTTACAGGGGGTTCCTGGTCAAGACAAGGTTAAGAACCACTGTTCTAGACTACCCAAAAGCTTCGGGATTTGGCAGGAGTTGTACCTTTACTGATTGGGATTTTAAAAAATATCCATACAACATACTTCCTGTCCTAGTCTATTTTTCATTAATTTCTGAGACTAGTTGTGGCTGTGTAAGCTCAGGACAAGGTGTAAGTATTTTCCCCCTTGCTCTGAGAGTTTTAATCCTGGTATATTTAGGGACTGACTGGATACACATGCAGGAGTAACCATCACAAGGCATGAAATTTAGAAAGAGAATAGCCTAACATTTCCTGAAACTATTGGGCCATCTACAGGATTACTGCATAAATATTTAAAAACTTATTATATCAGCAAACAAATTGAAATAGAATTTGTTAACATATGAACACTCAAGAACCATACAGAATCCATACACTGATAGCTAGATAAGAAACCAATTATTTTACAGAACATTCAAAATGTCTTCCCTTACATTTTCATATGGTCTTCATACTCTTCTTACATCTAAGGGATGATTTCTAGTTCCTCAAAACAAACAAACAAAAAACAACCCTTCATACTTGGAACTTGCTAGATTATTTTATAATGTGTAGTCATAACAATTTCAAAAAATCAAAACATTTTAATGTTATTTTTAACATTTGTATATTGTTCTGATTACATTGTAAAAATAAGGATATAAGCAAAGAGATGAAATATATACATTAAAACCCCTGGCCCAACAGGCAAGTGGACCTAAGAGTGCATGTACAGGGCATAGTTGGGCTAAAAACCAGAAAGATATTGCAGGGAACCTTTCTGACTAAACAGAGATCTTAACTATGGCACTGCCAGGTAGTATGGTGTCTAGATCGAGGGAGGTACTGGTACCACTCTACTCTGCTTTGGTTAGACCTCATCTTGAATATTGTGTCCAGTTCTGGGCACCCCAATTCAAGAAGGACATGGTCAAGCTGGAGCAAGTCCAGCGGAGGGCGACCAAAATGGTGAGGGGCCTGGAAGCCATGAAGCCCTATGAGGCTAGACTTAGAGAGCTGGGGATGTTTAGTCTCCAGAAGAGAAGGTTGAGAGGGGACATGATAGCCATGTTTAAATATTTGAAGGGATGCCATGTAGAGGAAGGAGAAGGCTTGTTCTCTGCTGCTCCAGAGACCAGGACAAGGAGCAATGGATTCAAGCTGCAGGAAAGGAGTTTCCGCCTGAACCTCAGGAAGAACTTCCTGACAATCAGGGCTGTCCGGCAGTGGAATCTGCTGCCTCGGAGTATAGTGGAGTCTCCTTCTTTGGAAGTTTTAAGCAGAGGCTGAATGGCCATCTGTCGGGAGTGCTTTGAGGGTGTTCCTGCATGGCAGGGAGTTGGACTGGATGGCCCCTGGGGTCTCTTCCAACTCTACATTTCTATGATTCTATGATTCATACATAGTAAGTGCTACAATGAGAATCCACTGTCTTAATTCTGTTCCAGCTGATGGTTGAAAACCAATACCCTGATAGCTCTCAAAAGCTCTTATATGGAAGCAATCTGACATGAGTCCTCTTCTGAAAGGAGAATGTTCAAGGCTTACTAGGAGCCAGGGCTAGTCATTTCAGAAAGGGGCAGTCTTTTCAAACCAGTGGCATCACTGGGGGGGGGTGAGGAGAATATCGATCGCACTTGGGAAGACCATCAGAGGGGTGTGGCAGGGCCTGCTTCCTTTTCTCTCAGATGGGTATGGTAATTTCCCCAATCTGATAGGGTGCCCTGTCACTTCACATACAACTCTGCTTTCCCCTTTATAACACCATTTTTGTGTAAAAGTGTGAAACCTTTCAGTGGTTATTTAGAACCGCTTAATATTCTATGGTAGTGTGTTTTCTATGTGTCTTTAAACACTGTATATCACTCAGATGAGTCAGTATTTACAAAAATAAACAGTAACATTTATTAAAATAACACACAGAACAAAGTGTTGGAGTTCATAGGCGGATCAAAATTAATACAGTTCTTCAGAGTACTTTTAGTCAGTTCCCTTCTAGCTTTAAACTCTCATATAAGTGCAAGTACCTAAACAGCCCTTTGGATAAACTCTCACCAAAGGCAAAATCCCTCCTCTAGGTCACACTTTCTGAGCAGATTCTATAATGGTTTACTTACTCTTCTGCCTCTCTCTAGGCTTTCCCTGAAAATTAAACCCTTCCCACTCAGACCACCTCTGTGGCTCACTGAGGGATTTAGTTCAGCGTTCTTTCTCACTGAAGATGAAAATGACAATCAGTGTTTGCCTTTACATATCTTTTCTTCTCAGTCACCAGGGCCTGCCTCACACTATGGGCTGAGTTCAAAGGCCCTTTCCACACAGGGGTTTAAAAACGGTGTAGAGTGACCTCTGACGAGGTCGTCTACACCGTAAAGTGGATTGGGGCGGACTACTTTTGCGTAGTTCCACACCCCAATCCGCGCTAGGGTGCCCGGAAGTGGCGGCACCGCGTGCTTTTCGAAAACCACTTTTCAAGTGGTCTTTAAAAAGAACGAGCGTGCAGCCCCGTCACAGCACCCGGTGTGGATTTGCAGGCGTGCGCAAGGGTGTGCCTACAGATCTGCCAGGGGCGGGCTTTCCGGCTGGCGAGCTTCTCCGGTTGGTGGATAGCTTCCGCCAGTCGTAAGCCACCATTTTGGGCCCCGCAGGACACCGCGGGACACCGAGGAGTGTGAAGCAGCGAAAACATGTTGGTCCACGTGGGGAAGGACTTGGGTAAGCACCGTTTCAGGACGTCTCAGGACGTTTTTTCCTTCACGTGTGGAAAGGGCCTTTATCTCCTGAAGAGCTACTCTGGTTGCCTGGGCAGCCTGTTGCTAGGCTGCTCTAGCACTCAGGATGGTCACACTCTCAGAACTCTAAGGGGGTGGCACCAAAATGACTGCCTTCCCCGCCTCACAGCCCATATGTAGGACAACCCCCCCCCTTTTGCTTACGATTCTGCACATGTAGAACCAGGGGATTAGATCAGGACTCCAAGAGGGTGGGTCCCTCTGGCAGTAGACCAGGACCTCTGGAATTCTGGCTCCTGGATGGAAAAGGTTCCGTAGGGGGTGACGCCATGGTTTACCACACTGGACAACACCAACCCTAGTGACACCACTGTTTCAAACCTTCCCTTAGCACATGATTGAGGCTGACAAGAACTGGTCTCTCTCCCACCTTCAGGTCTGCAGCAAACGCTTCAGCAGCACCAGCAACCTAAAAACCCACCTACGCCTTCATTCGGGGGTGAAGTCCTACACATGCAGCCTGTGCCACAGCTGCTTCACCCAGCATGTCCACCTCAGGTTGCATCAGCGCCTGCACGAGTGCCGATCCCTGCACCAGTGCCCCGGCTGCCTTAAGACCTACATCCACCTGTTTAGCTTGGAGGCACACCGCAAGGGATACTGCCGACTTACCAACTGCTGCCCTGCCCAATTCCACTATTTCAGCAACATGGTTGATCGCTTTGACCTCACTCCAGATGCTGACCATCTGGAAGAAGGAGAGCCTGATCCTGTCAGGGCTGCTCTGCTACTGGAAACCATCATTCTGAAGAAAATGGCAGCCACAGGCCAGGACAAAATCTTCTACTGGCAACCTTTTCAGAGAATGTCTCTACCTTTTTTGTGAAAAGCAAGTCCTTGCCAACACAACCAGCCTAAGGTTGGGGGTTTGGGGGACTGCTGCCCTTAGAACATTTTTGTGGGTTAAAGTGGGAAGGAGGCCTTTGAGGCCCTACTCTAGTTTACTCCTTACCTATAATAACAGAAGAGAGTGCCTTCCCTTCTGTGGCACCCTGTCTTTAGCATTTCCTTTTGTAAATATTATGCCTGCCACCACCCTTTGTGGTAGACACAGTTTTGGGTTAGTCTAGATGACCTCTGGGTGTGAGGGGAAAGCAGTTAATTTCCTTTGCAATTGAAGTCCCTCTGTGTTAGAAGGAAAGACAAAGGAACCTTGTATAATGGAATGTTATCGGTTTAGTTTGACGTGCTAGCCATTGGCAGCGTTACAGAAGGTTTGCAACATTTTGTAGACACTGGTGGGAACAAATCAGTTTTCTGTCTTAAACATGTGATGTATTTGCACTGGAGATGTATAAATTGCTTTGAGTGTAAAGGGGCGGGGCTCAGTTTTTTGGGAATGATCCTACTGAGACAATAAACAATTTTTCCTAAAACCAACCTTTTTGATTGACTTCTGAAGTGTTTGAGATTTATGCTGGCATTTTATTTTATTGCCCTGAAGTGTCTTGTTGCATCTTGATTTGCATGACTCATTGTCTTAACAAAAATTGGATTTTTTAAGAAATCTTCTTTGTAAGCCTCTGAGAGAACATGTACTGAAGAGCAGCCGATGAACAAGCCAAATAAATGAACCAAGAAGACACCTTTTGTATTATTACAAAAAGGAAGAAGGGAGGAAAGGTGGGGGGAGAAAGAAATGTGGCAGCACTTTTGAGACTAATTGGTTTTTATTTTCCCATCAACTTCTGTGGATATAAACCAGCTCTGTCGTTGTTGTGTGCCTTCAAGTTGTTTCTGCTTTATGGTGACCCTGAGGTCGAACCTGTCACAAGAGTGAGATCTGTTGTCCAGCAGCATGGTCCAAATTAGCAAAGCATCATGAGCAAGGAGTTAAGGAAAAGTAAGGTTTACTTCTGCAACAGAAATCGGTCAACACCTTCTGAAGGTCCAAAGTGAGACAAAATACATTTCTCAGTGCTCACCTTATATGCACTAAACAGGTGGGTTTTCTCAAGTAAACATCCAGAAAACAATTAACACTTAGTTCAAAGCACATCCTCTCTTTTGGCATCTATCAGCATTTCCAAATTGGTCCAATCTGTTTATCATTTCTGGATAACATGTGAAATTAAACTAACAGGAACTTAACTGTTTGCTCACTTCAGAGAGTCTGTTACCTTAAGCAAGGACTGTAATGAACAGTTGCAAATCAAGAAGGAAGCTTCTCTTCTTAACTAGGTGTTAAAAAATACACGATGGAGGCAAGGCTCTTAATCTGTTTAGCCTACGTGAGCCCCTCACTTCTAGGGAATGGACATCTCAATGGCCATTTCCGCACTAGACTGTTATAGCACTATGATTCCACTTTCAACATCCTATGGAATCCTGGGGTTTGCAGTTTTGGGAGGGACTGGCCCTACCGAAACTGCAAACCCCAGGATTCCATAGGATGTTGCAAGTGGAATCATAGTGCTATAACAGTCTAGTGCAGAAATGGCCATAATGCTTTTGAGTTCATATTGGAAAGGAGGAATTTCTAGCTCTGAGAGTCAAGATTTCATTATTATTATTTTCATCACAAACCTAGCATGGGGTTTTCTGGGGCTGAGAGCGTGTGATGTACCCAAAGTTTCCATACAACGGGTTTCCATGGAGTACTGAGTGATATTAAAGCTGCAGAAATAAAGCATATTTGGTTCCACAAGAGGTTATAAAATCTCTTCATAAGCCAATGGAAGCTATGGTGAAGCAGAAGCACTGGGTTGTGAAAGGCAGTTGATTCTATGTCTCCACTGTATTGGCATTTGAGTTCTAGTTTGGATTGGTGCTTTACTATTGGTTTTTACTTAGCATACATGTCTTGCAAAGGCACCATAGGGTTTTATACTGCCAAAGAGAACCCACAGTTTGACCTGCTTTCAGGGCTGCATAAATCACACTTAAAATTGTTCCAATGCAATTGTGACCACAGTTTAGGTAAATATTGGTGGCTGAACATTTGTTGAGGGAACCAGCCAGAAGAACAACGATGAAGTTCTTTTGCCACTGTTCTGCCTTCATAGCATCTTCTGCTATGCCGAAGGAGTCCTACTTAGGAGGTAACAAGATTTGGCACAAGTTTTGGGTGATAACAATTTGAGCACCTTTAAAGGTAAAGTGGAAGGGAGGTAAATCTCACACATGATGCAATAGTATCCATCTGGAGGCTTTCCAGTGCTCTTGCAGGTTCCTTTCTTCAAGCCTTATGCAAGGGAGCCTGTGTGGTGTGATGGTTGTAGTGTGGCAGAATAGGAGATAAGAATGTTGTTGTTGTTGTGTGCCTTTAAGTCATTTCTAACTCATGGTGACCTTAAAATGACTCTGTTGTGGTGCTCGCTCAGCCGGATTTTTTCAGAGTGGCTTTTCGATTGACTTCTTCCATCTTTAAGAAAACAGGATAAGCGATGCCATCGTTGTGGGCCTTCAAATCATTTCCGACTTCTGGCGACCCTAATATTTTGAAGGCTGCATTATATTTTCAAGGCTGCATTACTCACAGCCCTCATACAATGTGTGTGAATGTTGCTGCTCAAGGAGAGCATGCAGAAGATAAACACATTTGTACATTCTAACCTAACCTGGTTCCCCTCCAAATGTATCAAAAGGTTGAAACCCATCATACTATAAACTTTTTTTTCCATAATCCTTACCTAGGAATGACAGCTGCCGGATCATTTACACACACGGCCTTCTCTTGGCACCATTTATCATGGAATACAACATGTGCATTCACCCTAAGCTATTCAAGAAAATAATAGCAAAGCTTTTCTAAGAAAATGCAAATTTGATGAAGTAATGGCAATGAAGGTGGGGAAGCAGATGGTGAGCTCTTGTGAAATTAGCTGGTTTTGAAGGAAATGGATTGCTTAGATCCAGCCCAGTCCAGGTTCTGTCCTCAGCAGAAAAAGTGACTACTTGGACTACAACTCTCAGAATGCCCAGCCAGCAGGTGCCTCGAAGATGATGGGAGCTACAATCTAAATAGTAATTTTTCCAAGTCCTAGTTACTAGATTTCGGTTGGAAACAGTGTTGGTTGCCCTGATGGATAACTTGCACAGGGGGACTAGATAGTGAAAGTGCAGCTGTCTTGATTTTTTACTAGATTTTTGAATGGCATCAATATTATCCCCCATGGTACTCTGTCCTGTCTTGGGCTTAGGATACCAGTAATACAATAATTTTGGTTCTTCCTCGACACTCAGTTTCTAGTACAGTTGTCTCCACATTTGCAGGTCTGACTTCCATGGATTTTATTATTTGTGAGTTTCTTCTACCTGTTCCCCCTAACCTTCCCTGTTGGTGGCTCTGATCAAGGCCATGCAGCCCTTTAAAAACCCACTAGTCCTCTTTGTCTTCCACCAGCCACTGCTTGGCCAGCTAATTACGGCTTGCAGCCCAATTTCTCAGCACCATAAACCTCTTCCCAATGTCCCACACACCCAAGAAAGAAGATGGGTGAGAGACAAAATGTCGACCCACCCCCCTTCTCTCTCCTTTTCCTGCACCAGTTTGGAGTCTAGGTACCCTTTCTCCCCACCATGCCTTAGCCCCCTTCCCACAGACAGAGACACACATACATTTTGATACTTGCAATGTTTCCCCTTTTGCAAAACCCCTGAGCCCCTAAACCTAGCAAATGTTGAAACATAGGACCTGAGATTTCTGTTCTGTCCCACAAACTTTGTCTTATGGGATACCATTATCAATTCCCTTCAGCGTACAGAAGGTTCATCCAAAGCCTCAGGCTTTGAAGTGTAATTCTACCTCTCTTTTCCACTCAAGCATCACAAGGAGGGTGTGGAACACTTGGGAGTTACCTGGATTCAGTTCAGAAGTTGAACAAGCAGAAGCGCAAGGCAGGAAAGACAGAGGTTCTGCGGGATGGAATCACTGAGATAATGTTGTATAGCCAAGCCTATGCAGCAGACCTGCACAACTTGATAGTAGGTAAGGGCCAAAATTAAACAGGCTAAACTTCCTCGAGCTGCAGATAGGTTTTTTTTTAGCACCTCACTTTCCAAATAAAGTTATAATAATGGTATAATAATGTTCTTTATTTGCAAACTAGTTTAATCATTAAAGATTAAACTATTTTGCAAAGAAAAAGAACCATATTATAAAAAAAAGAGAAATGAGATAAGTTTTCCTAATGTTTAGGTGGAACTTCTTCTCCTGCAGTTTGAAGCCTCCTCCATGTCCTAGGGCTGTATGGTGTGGTGTGCTGTTGTATAGTGTTGATCTGTTGTTAGAATGACTGAGATAATGCAGATGTGGCAAACCAGTAAATAGGATTATTGGAAAGACAAGAGAGCTGTGCCTTAAGAAATGTAGCAGTGTGTAATTTGAAGAATGTTTTCAAAAGATCAAAGGGAAGGGAAACAATTTGGGGTGGCAGAAAAAAAGTATTATTTATTAGGAAGGAGGAAGAAAATAGATTTGGAGAATAAACAAGGGGAATTCCAGATGATGGGGGGTGGAATTTATGAGGGTGCACACCAGGATAGACTTAAATTGCATTTTAAAATGCAATGTTTAAATGCAATTTAATTGTTTCCAATGCAATTTAGGAGGGATGGGGTGAATGAGGACACTGACTTGTAATAAGATGCTTGCCCCAGAGGGTACCAGTTCACCCTGTAACAGTCCATGTTGGCTTGCTTAGGGAGGAGGAGACCACCTCCTTTCTTGCCCCCTCTAGCCCCAGCTGCTCTTCTCCTTTTCCTGGGCACTTCCACGCCCACCACCCATCCAAGGGAAGCAGAAGGAGAAGAAACAACTGCTGCCATCTTGCGCAAGGGGAAAAGGTAGCATCAGCTTGGCTCTCTGCTGCCCTTGGAGGGAAGAAGGAGGGAACAGCCCAGTTGGGTTCATTCAAAACCATCAGCAAACAAATTGCTGCAACCTTTTTTCAGCCCCTGCGCTCATAAGCAATGCGGGCAGCACAAAATCCCTTGGTTGGCCACAAGCAGCCCATGCGCCGTATGTTGTGCAAGTCTGCTATACAGGGAGGAGTGTACTCCCACTCAAGGATTAGGTATGCTTTTGACTCATTGCTGCTGATATCTGTGCAGCTGGCATCTGTGACTAGAAATGCTTTTACAAACTCTAGCTTGCACGCCAGCTGCAGCCCTATATGGGACTGGCAGATTTGACCAAAGTTTGCCCTGGTCTGGTTACGTCCACACAGAACACTGAAATATGCCTTGTGTGAAGCTGCCTCTTGAGATAGACTAACATCCACAGAAGGAGCAAAATACAAATGGGCCCAAGCTGGTAAGAGCTATTAAATATTGACACATTACTTGTTGGGATACTGATTCAAAAAGCTGGATTTGACCTTTAAAGTCCATAACACTTGGAAGACTAATATTTCATAAAAAGGGCCGTCTTCACTCATACAGTCCTGTGTTGGTGATCCTTCTCAAATGACCAGCTTTAACTACACGAGAGTGTTTTGCAGAACAGATAAAACCTTCTGTGTGATGGCCCTGACTCTGCAGAGCTCTCTTCCAATGGACCAAGTTTCCATTCAGCCCCTGTGACCTACCGCTCACTATTATATCCCAGAAAACTGAAACTGAGGGTGACTGGGAATCTTCTTTTATAACAGGTAAAGCAAGAAATCTTTCAAGGAAAAAGTGTCCTTCCTCGAGATTCAGGAATGCATTTCCTGACTACTTTCCCCTTTTGCTTTGTCTCACATTTTCTTTTTTCATTTATTTGAGAGCATGTAGCCTTATAAAGCTGGTTTAAAATACTACAAACACAATTTATGCATGTGTTGTCCTCCCATGATTCATCCAGTATAGAATGGACTCAATATGGCTTTCCTGAAACACTGCATTCAAATGTGGCATCTAATATGTGTGTCCAAATCAGAGGCAATCTTCTGCATAAAACTACAAATTGACATGCAATTTGTCCCTGTGTAATTGCTACTTTTTAAGAAAATAAAGAATTTGGGAGGCAGGCTGGATCGAAACCAATGTAGGGGTATAACCTTTGACACTATCATAGTCTCAACTGGAAATTTGTGAAGTAGACACTCAGCTACATGCTTAAGAGGTTGAAGATCTGAACCCATTCATCCAAATTCAGCTGGAGAAAATGTTGCCTGCCAGATCTTGTCGCATTCTTACTTCCACCACTCCAATAGTTGATCCTGCCAGTTGGGAAACATGGGAGTTGTAGTCCAGCAACACTGTGAAGCACTTGTTCCGCACCTGTGCATTACACCCACAATTAAAGCAAGGACATCTAGTTCCTTAGGTCAATCTACGGCATAATCACTTACACTGGAAAGAATCTGACGTAGTCTCAGCAGGATCTGGTCTAGGTAGCCAGCTCACCCAGAAACTGATTGTCCTTATTCTTTTGTTTCCATACTGCTTTCCCAATTGATCACCACTTGGGGATGGATCACACCCATTCTGATTAGATCTTTGACTCCTGTGAGCACCTTGAAATGGGTGCGTGTGTTGTAATGCAACACACCCTTCTCTTGGATTAGTTGGCCTTTCGACTTTACTGTACAAAACATGTTCCTGCCTCTACACTTTTTCCATGCATATATATCAATTATTGCAGTGGAGGTATTTTGCACGTCTTTACAAACTGGAGAGTTTTCTGCATTCAGTTAGGAAACTGGGGCAAGAAGGGAATGTTGAGCTGCTGCCCTCAATGTCACAATCCTGATCTAAATGGGATTCCCTCATGACTCCTATTAACATTTCTTCAGAGCGTAATAGATCCTACAATGTCTTTTGATCTTTTAATGTCTTTTAATCTTAATATTTTAATTTACCACTACAGTTGGCCCTCCATATTTGCTAGGGTTAGGGGTGCAGAATCCTTGCAAAAGCAGAAAAATCAGAAATATCAAAAGGGGGGGGAGACAGTTGAGGCATGGTGGGGAGAATGGACTGCCAGGGTCCAAACTAGGTCAGAGAAAAGAGAGGGAAAGGGAGTGGGGTCAGTTTGATGACCCTATACTTTGTCTCTCTCACCCATCTCCTTCCTTGGATATGGGGGAACCATTGGGAAAGGATGAGTGGTGCTGAGAAATTGGGGTACAAGCCATCTTCAGCTGTCCAGGTAGTGGCTGGTGGAGGAGAAGGAGGATCAGAGGTGGGTTTTGGAAGGGCCGTATGGCCTGATCAGGGCTACCAAGAGGGAACATTCCCTAAATAGGGGAGGAAGGGGTTGGAGAAACTCACACATGAATCAAATATGTTAAAGTGAAACCCACAAATGTGGGATACTGATTGTAGTTCCTTTGAGGATTTAAAAAAACAAACAAACAAACAAACAAAAAACACCAGCTAGCTTTTTTGCCCTTTTTTTTCTGGCTTCTGTTGTTCTGTCTACTCTGAAACTTCTTCCATTTGGCATTACTACATGATCTCAAATTTAAATATTATGGGAGAAAGGAAAACACCTTCCCTAACCACATCTCTTCCAGCATTGAGCAACTGTGGGTCTCTAGATCAGACTGGGAATAAGACAGGAAATAGACAAAAGATAAACTGACTGACTAACTTCTCTAATCAAGGTGAGACTGATATCTATGCAAGGCTGAGCACGGAAGACGTAGCTATCATCTGCAGAAGTCCGTGACGTGCTATAAAGGATGACACAGAGTCCATTGACAGATCATTATATGTCAGGAAGCAGGTCATAAACTACAATTAACTAGCAAAATCTGATTTGTGATAATGGGTGGCATGGAGAGTGAAGGCACAGATGATATGGAGAAGTATTGCCTTTGACAACTTAAACTGGAGTTTCATGTTTAGAGTTCTGGAAGATATGAACTTTGGAGATGATTTTATCAAATGGGTTAAATTGATCTATACCACACAGAAAGCACAAATAATTTTTAATAGAGAATTGACAAAAACCTGGTTTGGTTCAAAAAGAAACGAGACAAAGATGCCCACTGTCTCTGCTTCTGTTCGTTTTGTTTCTCAAGATACTGAATAGAGATGTAAGACAAGATGAAAGAATCTCAGGAGTAAAGATTTAAAAAGAAATTTACAAGCTAAGTGCATTTGCTGATGATCTGGTGATAGTTCTGGAAAATCCTTTTGAAGATATAGAAGTGTTAATGGAAAATTAAAATATATTGGTGGGATGAAAGGCTTTAAGATCAATAATCAAAAGGCAAAGATTTTAACAAAAGATATGAATATAGAATATCATGTTGAATTGCTGGATAAAACTGGTCTCAAAATTGAGAAGAAAGTTAAATACTTAGGTGTTACTATAAAGAGTATGAATTATATATTATTTCAAAATAACTATGTAAAATTGCTATTCTTGTGTGCCTTCAAATCATTTCTGACTCATGGTGACCCCAAGGCAAAACTATCACAGGATTTTCCTGGGGCTGAGAGTGTGTGACATGCACAACATTACCCAGTGGGTTTCCATGGTTGAGCAGGGAACTGAACCCTGGGCCATTTTCGCACTAGAGTGTTATAGCGCTATGATTCCACTTTCAACATCCTATGGAATCCTGGGGTTTACAGTTTCAGGACGGGCCAGCTGGCTCCTCCCGAAACTGCAAACCCCAGGATTCCATAACACTCTAGTGCGGAAATGGCCCTCGTCTCCAAGGTTGTTAGTCCAATGCTCACACCATGCTGGCTCTCAATTTTTTAAGCCATGAAATGAAATTAAAGATAAATTAAGATTGGAGAAACTAAATCTGCCACTCTTAGTGAGAATTTCTGTGGTAAAAATTAATGTTTTGCCTAGAAACATGTTCCTATTCCAGATAATACATCTTTTACTACTTACGTACCTTTTAAGAAACAGCAAAAAGACATATTGAAGTTTATAGGGCAAGAAAAGAACAAGCCATGAGTTAAGTGTTACAAGATGCAAAAGAAAGAGGAGGATTGGGTTTACCTGATTTGAAATTGCATTTCACAGGCTAACGCTTGGTTTGAATGAAAGAATGTGTGATGCTGAGAAATAAAAAGAGTATTAGAGTTGAAAGGGTATGACCTGAGGTTTGGAAGGCATGGATATTTATCATACGATAATGCCAAAATTAATGTAGATTTTAAAAATCATTTTGTAAGACATGCCTTACTGAGAATATGGAATAGATTTACAGTGTGCCTTCCGCCTATACAGAAAATGCAAGTGTTGCGTCTCACTGTAGTCTTAGCCTACCTGCTGATTAGGGAGAGTCAAAGCATACGTGACAGAATAACCATGATTCACTTCTCTTGCTCTGCTCTGTAACACATTGCCATAAGTACCAGCTAAGTGACGCAACTGTCATTACAATGTCCTGAAAAATTTTTTCGAATACATAGCTACTGTTGATGACAGTTAACAAATGTAGTTTAACTGCTTATTAAAACCCATTAAGAAGTTATCTGTTGTTAAAATAACACATCATTTATTATCATGAACCAGTAACAATTTTGGCATGCCTATAATTATTTATTTCACATTATTATTAGATAATAAATAATTACAGGCATGCCAAAATGCCAGACTCAAGCATCTCTGTATGACAAATATTTAGGGGATACTGAGCATGCTCCGTCAGTCCTCACTAGGCTGTTCTTGTGCCAGAAGAGCTGCTCCTCTCGTTGTTTTGTTGCTTTATACTTCTGCAAACCTTGTGGTTCTTTTGGGCATGCTGATATCTCCATCTTATGTCTCAGTAACCATATTTAAACCCCAGTTCCATTAGCACTAACTGTCTCAATTCATTATTGGCATACCTCTCAACATTCTGCAGATGAAAACGGGGACAGGAATGCCAGAACCACATCAGAGTTTGGCCAAAGAGGTATCACCAGGTAAATGTCTTTACTGAGGAAGAATACAAAAAAATGACTATTTTAAGCAGAGAATACTTCTGCATTTCGAACTCAGTTTGCAGCAACTAATATAAGCAAGCCAAGGAAAATGGGAGAAAGTGGGAGGAAGAGAAAGAAACCTGGACATTTTAAAAGTAGCTGAAAAAGAAGGATAGCAGGGGACTAACCAGGGCTGTCCCTGCCAAACTGGGACAGTTGGAGCTTTAAGCACAAATTCTCATAACAAGAAGGTGTAAGATATCAGCCAAGGTGTGTGTGTGTTTGTTGCAGAGGGGGGTTATTCTGAGAACACTTTTTTTGTTACTTTTTGCAAGTTCATCTGCTCACTTTCAACTCAATGCCATGCTATGTGCCTAGAATTTTGGTCTTTGAATGAAACTGTATATAATAGTAATAAAAAATAAATAAACCTCAGTATGAAACAACATCAGATCTTGTTTTGTTTTAGGTGTTACTTGGTACATTTTCCCATCACAGTTGAACTTGTACAGAATAATTTGCCTGGGTTATTTGTGTACTGTAAATAGCTGAAATCCACAAATTTCACTGAAAGTATTTGACCCATTTAAGAAAAAAAAATTAGCCTGAATCAATTGTTAAATGCTGAATCTACATTGTTACCCTGATTTCTGGGGGTCCCGTGAGGGACACCTAAATGCGCTCCAGACATTACAAAGTTTGGGAATTAGCCAAGAGCACAAGCTAGCACTATGAGAGGCAGGGCAACGTAGCGAGATCTTTAACCCTATATTTACGGGGTCAGGCCGCGGCAAGAACTAGGCACGGCTGTTCTATTTAACAGATTTTATTATAACTCCTCAATTCAGCGCATACAGACTCCCGCACTCATACAAGAACTATAGACGTAGAAAGTGAGGGAAATTGATAGGGGTTTTAAGCGGATTTCCGGGGTGATACTTCACCTGATCCTGCAGTCCGGGAGATGAGAAATAGAGTTTGAGGCTTGGGTTTGTGGTTTCCCAGCACGTGGAGGCTGAGGAGAGGCTCGCAAAACAGAGCGGCAGTGGTTCAAGATGCAAGGCACGAGTGTTCCGACAAGAAGCTCAAACTTGGGGGTTTTATAGGGAAGATTGCACCCGGAGGCTAGCCCTCTCCCGAGGAGAACAATAGGGATTTGATTGGAGACAAAGGCCATTTCTGCACTAGCCTGTTATAGTGCGATGATTCCACTTTCAACATCCTCTGGAATCCTGGGGTTTGCAGTTCCGGGAGGGGCCGACCGGCCCCTCCCGGAACTGCAAACCCCAGGATTCCAGAGGAGGTTGAAAGTGGAATCATGGCGCTATAACAGGCTAGTGCGGAAATGGCCAAAGCCTCCGAAAGGTCAACATCAGAATTGATGAGATTTGGCCAGCATTGCCAATTGTTAGAACAGTATGCAGATGAGGAGCACTTAGCGATTGTATAGATGGACGCACTAATCCTGCCAAGCAAGCAGTTCGGGGCTGAGAGCCCTTGCATTTGCCTAATGGTCAGCCGTGTCTGGAGGGCACTACCGGCTGTGCGACAGATTGTTGTTTACTGGCCTAGACCTGGCTTGAACAATTGAGGCCGTATGGCCATGCCTGCCTACACAGGCTCTCCGTGACCCACTCAGACACATGTAGTTCGTCTTTATGGAGTGCCACGTGGAAATATTAACCATAAATATTTGAAGGGATGCCACGTAGAGGAAGGAGAGGGCTTGTTTTCTGCTGCTCCAGAGACCAGGACAAGGAGCAATGGATTCAAGCTGCAGGAAAGGAGATTCCACCTGAACCTCAGGAAGAACTTCCTGACGGTCAGGGCTGTCCGGCAGTGGAATCTGCTGCCTCGGAGTGTAGTGGAGTCTCCTTCCTTGGAGGTTTTTAAGCAGAGGCTGGATGGCCATCTGTCGGGAGTGCTTTGAGGGTGTTCCTGCATGGCAGGGGGTTGGACTGGATGGCCCCTGGGGTCTCTTCCAACTCTACATTTCTATGATTCTATGATTCTATAACCAATATGAAATTGTAGACCTCGGGTTTGGGCCAGGCAACCGGAGTAACAACATGTTAGTTAGTCTCATTGATTTAATGGGTCAGCTCTCGCTGGGAATAATGATAGGATTCAAGTCTTAAACTGCAAACCCCAGGATTCCAGAGGATGTTGAAAGTGGAATCATGGCGCTACAACAGGCTAGTGCGGAAATGGCCAAAGCCTCCGAAAGGTCAACATCAGAATTGATGAGATTTGGCCAGCACTGCCAATTGTTAGAACAGTATGCAGATGAGGAGCACTTAGCGATTGATTGTATGGATGGACGCGCTAATCCTGCCAAGCAAGCAGTTCGGGGCTGAGAGCCCTTGCATTTGCCTAATGGTCAGCCGTGTCCGGAGGGCACTACCGGCTGTGCGACAGATTGTTGTTTACTGGCCTAGATCTGGCTTGCACAATTGAGGCCGTACGGCCGTGCCTGCCTACACAGGCTCTCCGTGACCCACTCAGACACGTGGAGTTCGTCTTTATGGAGTGCCACGTGGAAATATTAACCATAAATATTTGAAGGGATGCCACGTAGAGGAAGGAGAGGGCTTGTTTTCTGCTGCTCCAGAGACCAGGACAAGGAGCAATGGATTCAAGCTGCAGGAAAGGAGATTCCACCTGAACCTCAGGAAGAACTTCCTGACGGTCAGGGCTGTCCGGCAGTGGAATCTGCTGCCTCGGAGTGTAGTGGAGTCTCCTTCCTTGGAGGTTTTTAAGCAGAGGCTGGATGGCCATCTGTCGGGAGTGCTTTGAGGGTGTTCCTGCATGGCAGGGGGTTGGACTGGATGGCCCCTGGGGTCTCTTCCAACTCTACATTTCTATGATTCTATGATTCTATAACCAATATGAAATTGTAGACCTCGGGTTTGGGCCAGGCAACCGGAGTAACAACATGTTAGTTAGTCTCATTGATTTAATGGGTCAGCTCTCGCTGGGAATAATGATAGGATTCAAGTCTTAAACTGCAAACCCCAGGATTCCAGAGGATGTTGAAAGTGGAATCATGGCGCTACAACAGGCTAGTGCGGAAATGGCCAAAGCCTCCGAAAGGTCAACATCAGAATTGATGAGATTTGGCCAGCACTGCCAATTGTTAGAACAGTATGCAGATGAGGAGCACTTAGCGATTGTATGGATGGACGCGCTAATCCTGCCAAGCAAGCAGTTCGGGGCTGAGAGCCCTTGCATTTGCCTAATGGTCAGCCGTGTCCGGAGGGCACTACCGGCTGTGCGACAGATTGTTGTTTACTGGCCTAGATCTGGCTTGCACAATTGAGGCCGTACGGCCGTGCCTGCCTACACAGGCTCTCCGTGACCCACTCAGACACGTGGAGTTCGTCTTTATGGAGTGCCACGTGGAAATATTAACCATAAATATTTGAAGGGATGCCACGTAGAGGAAGGAGAGGGCTTGTTTTCTGCTGCTCCAGAGACCAGGACAAGGAGCAATGGATTCAAGCTGCAGGAAAGGAGATTCCACCTGAACCTCAGGAAGAACTTCCTGACGGTCAGGGCTGTCCGGCAGTGGAATCTGCTGCCTCGGAGTGTAGTGGAGTCTCCTTCCTTGGAGGTTTTTAAGCAGAGGCTGGATGGCCATCTGTCGGGAGTGCTTTGAGGGTGTTCCTGCATGGCAGGGGGTTGGACTGGATGGCCCCTGGGGTCTCTTCCAACTCTACATTTCTATGATTCTATGATTCTATAACCAATATGAAATTGTAGACCTCGGGTTTGGGCCAGGCAACCGGAGTAACAACATGTTAGTTAGTCTCATTGATTTAATGGGTCAGCTCTCGCTGGGAATAATGATAGGATTCAAGTCTTAAACTGCAAACCCCAGGATTCCAGAGGATGTTGAAAGTGGAATCATGGCGCTACAACAGGCTAGTGCGGAAATGGCCAAAGCCTCCGAAAGGTCAACATCAGAATTGATGAGATTTGGCCAGCACTGCCAATTGTTAGAACAGTATGCAGATGAGGAGCACTTAGCGATTGATTGTATGGATGGACGCGCTAATCCTGCCAAGCAAGCAGTTCGGGGCTGAGAGCCCTTGCATTTGCCTAATGGTCAGCCGTGTCCGGAGGGCACTACCGGCTGTGCGACAGATTGTTGTTTACTGGCCTAGATCTGGCTTGCACAATTGAGGCCGTACGGCCGTGCCTGCCTACACAGGCTCTCCGTGACCCACTCAGACACGTGGAGTTCATCTTTATGGAGTGCCACGTGGAAATATTAACCATAACCAATATGAAATTGTAGACCTCGGGCTTGGGCCAGGCAACTGGAGTAACAACATGTTAGTTAGTCTCATTGATTTAATGGGTCAGCTCTAGCTGGGAATAATGATAGGATTCAAGTCTTAATGTTCTCATCAGCAACTGTGGAGGCAGCTGTTATTTTAAAAAGGAGTTGAAACAACTGAACTACTTCATACTCGTTTATTTCTCATACAGCACCTGTTTAATGAGAATAACTAACATCCTACTTTGTGGGCCCAAGGGACGCTCACAGTAGCTTACAAAGATTTGCTAAGTAAGATTACTCTAACATAGTACAGAATTGAAGACTACACTGTGTGCAGAAAAACTACCCAAAAGTAATTCCAAATATTTTTACGAAAATATAATTAAGCAGGAGTTCAAGCTGCTTTTGAGGCTGCAGTTAGCAACGGAGTTACACCACTTTTTTAAAGTACTTAATGCTAATCAGTGTTGATAACTGTCTATATCAACCACTGGAAACATATCTGATGAAAAAGACACCACTGATTTATTAGTCATCTATCACCTATCATATAAAATATACTTGACAAAGCACGAGATAAGCGTGATCTTACAAGGCACTGTCACCTTTCTCTTCTAGAGATAGGAACGCCTCATGTAAGGTCATAGTTGTTTTGACACATAGGTGTAGAATTTTAAAATAAAGAAAATGCTTTTGACTTGTGTAAAACGTTTTATATAAAGGATGTGGTACAAAGAAGGCCAATGGGAACAATAAATGTATTAGGCGGGATCCAAAGCAACACTGTTGTTGTTGTTGTCAACTGCCATCAAGTTGACTTCAGCCACTTCCATACTAGGGCCATATCCGCACTAGCCTGTTATAGCGCGATGATTCCACTTTCAACATCCTCTGGAATCTTGGGGTTTGCAGTTTCGGGAGGGGCCGGCTGGAGGATGTTGAAAGTGGAATCATCAATGTAGACTTAGATTTATGAAAGGTTTTGTAAAAGGGAATGATTTTGAAGAAATTTGGAAAATATTTTTGGAAAAAGCTTTAATAAGAGATGGTAAAGCTACCCTTTCACAAGAAGAATGGCAATTTTGGAAACTGGATTAAATAAAAAGTTGGCTCTGGGGGGTGGGTTTATTCACTTTTTGTGTGTGTTAATTATGTGGTGTATTGTTTAAATTGGATACGTGTTGTTTAACTTTGTAAAACAAAACAAAAAGTAAGTTAAAATATAATCGCCTTTGGGGAGTGGGTTTACCTTTAGAGATAGTTCGATATGTTAAGCAATAAGATTATATTTAGTAATAGCTATAGATTAAATCTAAGGGAAAAATATAGAATTAAGAATGAAACTATTATAATGAGTATAATGAGAATAGGAATTAAAGATAGGTAACAAAAATATACAAGTAGTATGATATAGAATAAGCTGAATAAGTTTATGATTGTAATGGTAATAGAGAGAAATAATAATGTAAGTTTGCTTTGGTTGAAATTTTTTTGTTTCACTATTATATGTATCACATGGTGTTTTACTTTTTTGTTTTTTTTCTTTGCTGTATAATCAATAAAAATTATTAAAAAAGAAAAAAGAAAGTGGAATCATCGCGCTATAACAGGGTAGTGCGGAAACGGCCTAGGCTGTTCTAGCGCTATTATTCCGCTTTCAACATCCTACGGAATCCTGGGGCCTCAAAGGCCCGTCTCTAAACTGTAGACCCCAGGATTCCATAGGATGTCGGAAGCGGAATAATAGCGCGATAACAGTCTTGTGCGGAAATAGCCTTAGCCTTCTGGGGAGCATTCAGGCTCGATTTGCACCGTTTCCGCGCCACAGTGTGAAAGAGCTGCTATTCCACTCTCAACCTCCTAGGGCATTCTGGGGTTTGTAGTTTAGGGAAGGGCACTTCGAATTCTCCACCAAAGAGCTCTTTGGTCTCCATAAACTACAAACCCCAGAATTCCACGGGGCGTTAAAAGTGGACTAGCGGCGGTTTAGTGCGGAAACGGCCCTGCTCTATGGTTGTCAAGCTTTTCTGACCCTCCTGGCTTCCCTGCTCGGAACAGGGAAGACCAAAGACACCGACAACGATTTAGGGAAGCGGGAAAAATTCCAGGCGGCGACCGGGCTTGCGAAACGCAACCGACCGACTTTCGAGCACCGCGCAGCCGCACTGGGGCGGGCCTTGGCGGTCTCGGCCGCGGCCCCGCCCCCTCCGGCCCCTGCGCGCGCAGCGCCGAGGTGACGCAACTTGGAACGCGGGGCGGGCCTCAGCGACATAAGCGGAAGGGCACGTCACAGCCGCTGGCAGAGCCGTTGCTGCGCGAGGCGGCGGCGGCGGCGCCACTTTCATACCGGCAGGTAAGGGCGCGGGCGCCACACCGGGCGAGGCGGGAGGGAAGGTTGTGAAAGGCTGCCGTATTTTGCCTTCTCCTTGAGGCGAGGCCCCTCTTTCTCCCTGGATAGAAAGGAGGAAGGGAGAACGGAGGAGTCCTGAGGGTTGCGCCGCCCTTCAGGGGTGCTTTCTTTGGCCATTTCCACACTAGCCTGTTATAGCGCGATGATTCCGCTTTCAACCTCCTCTGGAATCCTGGGGTTTGCCCCTCCCGAAACCGCAGACCCCAGGATTCCAGGGCCATCTCCGCACTAGCCTGTTATAGCGCTACGATTCCACTTTCAACCTCCTCTGGAATCCTGGGGTTTGCAGTTTCGAAACTGCAAACCCCAGGATTCCAGAGGATGTTGAAAGTGGAATCCTAGCGCTATAACAGGCTAGTGCGGAGATGGTCCAGAGGATGTTGAAAGCGGAATCATCACGCTATAACAGGCTAGTGTGGAAATGGTCTTTCTTCTGTGTCACTGGCGTTTTGTATTATTTTTTCCCCCTTTTAAACTCTGGCTCTCGCTTACCTTGTGGCTGAGGCCATTTCCGCACCGGACCGTTATGGCGCTATTATTCGGCTTTCGATATCCTATGGAATCCTGGGGTTTGCAGTCTCGGGAGGGGCCGGATTCTGTAGGATGTTGAAAGCAGAATAATAGCGCTATAACCGTCTCGTCACACACTCCGCACTAGCCTGTTATAGCGCGATGATTCCACTTTCAACCTCCTCTGGACCTGGGGTTTGCAGTTCCGGGAGGGGCCGGCCGGCCCCTCCCGGAACTGCAAACCCCAGGATTCCAGAGGAGGTTGAAAGTGGAATCATCGCGCTATAACAGGCCAGTGCGGAAATGGCCTAGTGTGGAAACGGCTTTACTGTCGGGCGTTAACAGTGCTGCCGTTTATATGCTCCTCCGAAGAACCCTCATTAAATTCAAGGGGCGTCACCCCTGGGTAAGTAGATATAACACCGTTTCCCTTCTTCTCTTTCCGAAATAAGGTTAACCCAGAAGGAGGGATCCCAAATAGATCAGTCTTGTGTGAGTGGCTGCTCCGCGGGTGGGGAAATTGGCACCTCAGGTAAGGGTTTGAATGTGCCCCCCCACTTCCTTATTCCCTTAGATCAGGGGTGCAAACTCCATTTCATCTTGGGGCACCTCAGCATTATGGTTGCCCTCAAAGGGCCGGTTGTATCTGTAAGGCTATAGGCCGTCCTCCCTCCACGTTCTCTAGGGTTATAGGGGCATAAGACTCCTGTGAAAGTGAAAAAAAATATGAATAACTCTAGGTCCTCCTAAACTGTATTTAACAGATAAAAAAAAGTGTGATCACCGTATTCAGCCCACCATGGATTCTTTTGAGGCGTCCGGGTTCTTTCGTAAGGCAGGCGTGGGTGACTGATGGGGCTTATGGCCACCTCCGCCGCAGCCCCACACCATTTTTAATGGAGACTTACAAGCCTCCTTCGCAATTTCTCAGTCTCACATGGCTTGCCGTCCCTATTAAAAATGGCATGGAGAGCAGCAGAGCTGACAGCAAATAATTCGTGAATAATCAAATCAGCAAAAGTGAAACCCGCAAATGTGGAGGGCTGACCATAAATGGATCTACTCTTTTATCATATTAAATAATTGCCTCTGCATTCAATTATTGCTGGTTTTCAAATTGCCTTACCCTCTGCGTCAGCTTTTCTTTTCTTGGGTATTATGGGGCTATTTGATCATAGTTTATGGTCCCTAGACCTCTGTGAAGTGACATAGAATTGGTCAGTATATCCAAAGTGGGACACTTTCTGCTCCCCAGCCACAGCTGCACGAGAGGTGCAACGGCCACATGAAATGGCCTGGCGGGCCGGATCTGGCCTGTGGGCCTTGTGCCTTAGATCATGCCTTTTTTGCTAAAAAGTAAATTGTTTCTTGTGGAAACCTCTAGAAGTGTGTGTTCACCTTTTAAATATGTCATGCGGTAGAGGCTTCACTGTTTAATGCTTTTAAAATTACCATTTTTTCAAAATCTAGTGTGGACTTCTGGTCATTCGCGGGTTTGGGAGGGTTTAATAATCTATGTAGGCTCTTGAAAGTCCCATGGGTAGAAGATTTCCTCCCTCCCCTTAAGTTGACTGCCTCTGCCTACTCAAAAGTAAGCTATGTTTAGTTCACTAGAACTTACACTCAAGTGGTAATATGTAGTATTGAGTCACGCTTACCTGAAACAAGTCTCATGAACTGCAACATGGCTTACTTCTCACACAACATATCTCTCTCTTTCTCTCTCCTTCAGTGAACCACTTTCTAGAAAATGAATCTAGGATATATAGGAGGGTGTGTAGTATGCCTTAAGGACTTTTTAGTAGGTTATACTGGATGCTTTATCTAAAAGATGATTAAAACAAATACTCTTTTGGGGGATTTTACTGTTTTCTTTTTCTCTCACAAACACAAAACCCACACACTGTTAATTAGGAAAAGATCTGTCTGGTAGAATCTGTCTGAGGAGGTAGAGGCAGCCAGTGCTGTTCAATATTTTTATCAATGACTTGGATGAAGGAATAGAGGGCATGCTCATGAAATTTGCAGATGATACCAAATTGGGAGGGGTTGCTAATACGCCTGAGGACAGGATCAAAATTCAAAATGACCTGGATAGATTGGAGAGCTGGGCCACGGCTAACAAAATGGATTTCAACAGAGACAAATGTAAGGTCCTACACTTAGGTAGAAAAAATGGAATACAGAAGTATAGGATGGGGGACACGTGGCTGGATAGCAGTACATGTGAAAGGGATCTAGGAGTCTTCATAGACCACAAGCTGAACATGTGTCAGCAGTGTGATGCGGCAGCCAAGAAAGCCAATGCAATTCTCAGCTGCATCAATAGGAGTATGGTGTCTAGATCGAGGGAGGTACTGGTACCACTCTACTCTGCTTTGGTTAGACCCCATCTTGAATACTGTGTCCAGTTCTGGGCACCCCAATTCAAGAAGGACATGGTCAAGCTGAAGCAAGATCAGAGGAGGGCGACCAAAATGGTGAGAGGCCTGGAAGCCATGCCCTATGAGGATAGACTTACAGAGCTGGGTATGTTTAGTCTGCAGAAGAGAAGGTTAAGAGGGGATATGATAGCCATGTTTAAATATTTGAAGGGATGCCATGTAGAGGAAGGAGAGGGCTTGTTTTCTGCTGCTCCAGAGACCAGGACAAGGAGCAATGGATTCAAGCTGCAGGAAAGGAGATTCCACCTGAACCTCAGGAAGAACTTCCTGACAGTCAGGGCTGTCCGGCAGTGGAATCTGCTGCCTCGGAGTGTAGTGGAGTCTCCTTCCTTGGAGGTTTTTAAGCAGAGGCTTGATGGCCATCTGTCGGGAGTGCTTTGAGGGTGTTCCTGCATGGCAGGGGGTTGGACTGGATGGCCCCTGGGGTCTCTTCCAACTCTACATTTCTGTGATTCTATGATTCTATGCAAAGACCTTCCTTCCACTCTCCTCATTTAATTGGGCCATGGAAATTATTCTGTATTATATTGGTTTGCTTTAATGTGATATTCCTCTTCTCTTGCCTGTGTGGGAGAGCTGGGGATAATAAAAAACATAGAGGAGTTGAGAAGTTCTTGTCAATCATTTGGATGATGTCAAAATTTCTCAGATTTGTTCAGAACTTTCTTACCAGGCTTTAGCATCCTCTAGTACCAATTTGCTTTTTCTCACAATAGCATTGAATTGACAGTTGTCACATTCCTCAGAAGTTTTCCTTTGTCCCATTCAAGCAGCAGAAGTGCCCTATCTGACCTTTGTATTTACCACTCACTAAGGAGATAAATTGGTGTTTGGACTGTGCTATTAGTTGTGGGATTGCAAACTGGGTGCTTTATTTAAATAAAATTTAAGAATACCTGTATAAGGAAAACTATGAGAAAGCTAGGCTGCAAAGCATCTCCCTAATGTGATAGCCTTCTATATACAGGGATTTTTTTCCTGTAATAATTGAGTTGCCATATCTTAATATGAACAAAGGTGTAGATTTGTGGTCATAGTCAAGAACTAGGTCCTGATCTGAAGAAGTATAGCTTTCTCTCTTTTGTTCTGCTCCCTTGTAATCCCCAGCTACCAGACTTCTCTGTTCCATTCAGCCTATAATCTGCCAAGGTCAATGGTTCTCCATTTGGTTCTCTAGAGGTCCAGTTTCCCAGATCTCTTATTATTGGCCTTGCTGGTTGGGCTTTTGGGAGTTAGTCCAAAACATCTGGAGGACTGCAGGTTAAGAACCAGTGGCCTAAACAAATTGATAAAGAAAAAACAGGGAGCAAGAACACAGCACCCATGCTGCCAGTACCACTATGAGTGCTGCTTTCACAGGGGGAGTGTGTAACTGACAGTACTATTCTCTGTACAATTAGGAAATAAAGTCTAATTATCAGTTGTTGGCATCTTCCTCACTTAAGTTGGGCAGACAATTTACCCCTAATTAGAAGCTGTGTGAAAGAGGGTCTTGCTAATTCTTAGGAGAGGAAAATCCAATTTCTCACAAACACAGCTCAAGTGTTCTCAGACTGTTCTTTCCTCAAAGGTTCAGGAGCCCCACAGGCACAAGAGTTGGGGAAAGATGGTACCCCTGCTTGTGGCTAAAATTGAATGGTCACTCACTGGAAGCAGTAGTTTGCTTCTAAGGTAGTAGGCCAGGACACAGACTACCAAAAACCTTTCCTTCTTCAGTTTGACACTGTTAATTTGACATTAATTGGGGAGATTTTCAGTCCATCTTGCCCAAAGAAACCCGAGTAAGACTAGGACTGCGATCAAGAATGATCATCAGTTCTGATCTCTTTCCAGAGTAGAATGTGCCATTTGGTGCATGGGTTTGGAAATATTTGTGATGTTTGCAGCATAAAGCCTGAATGAGCTTGACACCATGGTACATGAAGGACCCTCTTTTTCTGCATGTCTCAACATGAAATGTGGAGTTTGGGGTCAGAGAGCCTCCTCTGGGTATCCTCTTGGGTACCTTTTTTAGTGGTAGTGCCCTGGATATCGAATACATGTGGTCAGTTTGGCATCAACTCCTTTAACTTCCTGGTTGTAAATCTTTGTAGTCTTCATAGCTTTTCATGAGGCGTTTGCAAGTTTTTGGTTTATGACTGTGTGCCCTAAGAAAATGAGTATGGTGTAGTGATTTGAGCACTGCACTGCAATGCCAGAGACAAGGTTTTGATTCACTGCTGAGCCATGGAAACCCACTGGATGACCTCAGGCATGTCACACACTCTCAGGCCCCGGAAAACCCCATGATAGGTTCATCTTAGGGTCACCATATATCAGAAACAACTTGAAGGCACACAACAAAAACAACTCTAAGACTAGCAGGTTCATTGTAACATAGATTCCTATTTTTTGATGAAGTATAATCTATGAAAGTTTATACTAAAATGTTGCATCTTTTAAGGCTGGGTTGGCAAACTTGCTCTCTGGACAATTGATTTCAGCTCCTATTAGCCAAAACCCACATGACCACTGGTGGATAGTAGAAGTAGAAGTTGCAGTCCAGCAGTATCTGGAAGGCCACATATTTCCTACCTTTTCTTTAAAGTGTCGTTAGGTTTTTGTTGTTTTTCATACAGTATGTTCAAACTGGTCACTTTTATTGTGAAGAACAGGCAGGCAAGTGCTCCTGAGAGAGAAATATGTGCTGAATCTGGATCACATACCAGTTTCCTCTTGAAAATCAACTCACCCCACAGCCCCTTCTTTCTATAGCCCTCCTGTGTCTTCTATTTCCATCTTTTTTTTCCTTAAAACAAACCATTAAAGGGAAGAAAAAGTAAAATAGCAGCACAGTGTTTTTTACTGGTAGCTATTTATTGATTTTTTTAGAATTAAGTTTTGGAAAAAGCCTCTCTGAATCTCAGACTCTTTAAAAAGAGAATAAAACAGATATTATTATCATCATCATCATCTTTACACCCTGCTTTTTTCCTCAAAAGGACTCAGAGCAGCTTGCAATATTTTAAATAAGAACATAGTTAAAATTATAGCATACAAACGTTAAAACACACATTAAGCTAACAATAGTAATTAAAACAATATTAAAATACATTATTAAAAACAATACAAATTACAATTAAGATAATATGTATTTATTTATTTTTATATATATATATATATATATATATATATATATATATAAAAATAATATAACCAGAACAACATGATGACAAAGACAGCATTTTTGGTGACTTGAGGAAACAGTTTGTACCAGTTGGAAATAAACAAGTTTTTGAATGCTATTTAAGGCAAAGAAGATATGCACAGATCTTTGTGTAGAGCATTCTACATAGGAAGTGGCAATTCTAAATGCTGTCCACTTGGTTGGATTGTGTTTCAGAATTCCTATATCTTCTCCCCCCACCCCTACTTTCTCCCATTTTGCATAAATTGGAACTTTTTCTTTTCATCTCAAGGCCTGTACTTGAGCAGAAAGGACAATGTCGTGGATAAGAGAAGGAGAACTGTCCCTCTTGGAGAAATTCTGTGCTAGTGTCTTAAAGGTAAGTGTTAAAGTGGTGCATATTTTGGGATATTCAAGTTTAATGTTTGCATGTGAATGTTAAGACAGATGGGATACTCATGCAGTTTTGAGCAGGATGGAATATTCTTCCCCTACCTGCATCCCTACAGATGCTTTTGGCCTGCAGCTCCCATCATCCTCAACCAGGGTGGCCTATGGGAAGGAATGATGGGGCTTGGAATCCAAAATATCTAGTGATCCAGGATAGATCACAGAGGATAGATCTGTCAACAGCAGTTACCTCTGATGGCTAAACATGCCTTCCAAGTACAGAAGCAGAATTCCTCTGTTAACTAGAGGCTTGGGGACAAATTTGTGGGGAATATCTTGAAGTACAGTTGTCCCTTCACATTTGCACGTTTAACTTTTGCAGATTTCATTATTCATGGCTTATTTGCCATCGCCTCCGATGCTGCCCTACATTATTTTTGATAGGGACTTGTAAATGTCTTTTCACATTCACAATGTTTCTGCAAGCCACATAAGACTGAGAAAGACTGAACAGGAAGCAAGGCATGTACATCCCTACTAAAAATGGCACAGGGCAGCAGCCAGCTACTTCTGTCTTGTAAAGGAACCCCACCACCTTGGAGGTAGAACCAGGTGGTTGACTTGCTCACCACTGAGGATTTGAATGTATTGTGTACTGTACATTTGCATCTGCAGTGGGTTGAATCTGTAGATCAGACTTTTTTGTATGTGTTAAAATATGGTTTAGAGGGTAGAGATAATTCAGTTTTTTCACTTTTGTGGGGGTTCTGAGCCCCTAACCCCTGTGGATGTGAACGGACAACTGTACTTTGCTTGGTACAAATGGCAGGAAGATGCAAAAGATAAACAGATTTTGGCCCTCCAGATGTTTTGGGCTTCCAAAAATCTCTGATTAGCCATGTTGGCTAGGCCAGTGGCTGCTGCTGCTGCTTCTTATCGTCGTCATTATTATTAGGCCACTTTTTCCCCAATGTGGGACTCAAGGCAGCTTACAAAAGTTAAATACAAATAAAGAGGCACATCATAAAAAAGTGAGAAGTGTAAGTAAGCTGCCAATAAATTTAAAACAAGTTAAAACTTTATCATTAAAACCCCCCCAACTAATACAGACAAGAGAACACATTATGTAAATCCTTTTCCCCTGAGCAATCACTCTTCAATGGTCTGCCAAAAGAAATGAAATCTTAATCCGCCTGCAGAAAGACAGCAAGCAGGGCGGAAGTCTAACTTCTCCAAGAAGGGAGTTCAAGAGCCTGGGAGCAGCCACTGAGAAGGCCATTTCCTGTGTTCACATTGGATGTACCTGTGAAGGTGGTGGGACTGAGAAGGGCCTCCCCAGAAGATCTAAGAGCATGGGCAGGTCCTTATGGGAGAGCTGTCTGCCACTAAAGTAGCCCTGGATCAGATTTGACAAAGCAGGTCTTCTAAATAAATTTGTACGAGATATTTTATATAATAAACCAGTAATGTGGACAGCAGGCAAAAAAAATGCCTTGAATAATTCATTTCTCTTTCCACTGTCTATTTCAAGATAGATTTTTTATTAATTTAATTCATAGCCCCCCTTTTTTGCCACAGTGAAAGACGCAACAATAAAAAACACATACTCTTTAGTCCCAGGCCAATTATATTCAGACAGGGCTTTGGAATATTAAAGGAAGTATTTCTAACCGTCCCAAAGACCAAAACAGAGGGAGAGATGCTAGCCTCCCTCAGCAGTACGTTCAGAGCCTGGGAGTGGCCACCAAAAATTGCACATTGGAGCCACTTTTATTGAGCTTAGGGGAGGAAGCCTTGTTCTAAGTCTATCGTTTTCTTATACTGAATTGTACAGTGCTCAGGGAGTGGCTTTCTTAACACAGTGGCCCCAATGTGGATGTTACCCAAAAGAGCCCAGCAGGTTGTGCCACTAATAAACTTCAAAGGGAGGATGTTTTTAATTGTTAATGCTGGAAACATGTATGAGTTTAGGTGTTTTTACCACCAGTATTTTTCAGCTCTGTTGTTGTAGTAATCCTTGACACTTTATGTCTGCATTCTCACTCATTTCCAGACCAGTGCTCTGTTGGACTGCAATTCCTGTCATCCTCAGACACCCTGGCATGATTGTTTGGAAAGAGGGGTGTTATAATCCAATACCTTGTGAGCCATAAAAGGGAGAGGGCTGTTACAGGATTAGTATGAAATCAGACTGGCTCTCATTCCGTCTGTTTCCTTTCCACATTTAGGCAGGGCCAATGCCAAAACACATTGCATTCATCATGGATGGCAATCGTCGTTATGCCCAGAAGCATAAAGTGAAGAAACTGGAAGGACATTCTCAGGGGTTTGCAAAACTTGCACAGGTGGGTCATGCCTTTTTCTTTCCTGAGCACTTCCCCTTTCCTTGTAGCTTCCAGATCTGCTTCGCATCTGTCCCCATTAGGTGCAAATTAATTATTAACATGGCCTCTCTCCCACACATCCTCATAGGAGCTCAGGGCAAAGTAATAAACATAGTTAACATCAAGGATGGCAAATGCATGAATCAGAGGTGGCAAAAGCTTGTTAAAATACAGTAAAAGCAATACAACAGTAGTTGTGTCAGAGGGTGGTGCACTCTCTGTCTTTAAAGGTCTTTAAACAAGGGTTGCGTAGGCATATTTGGGAGTGCTTTAGATGGGTGGTTGAACTAGATGACCCTTGTGGACCAGCTGGCCCTTGTCACTTGATTCTGCAAACAGTAAAAGAAGACAAGTCAGATACAGGTTGCTGTGATCTGTTGCCTAAAAGAGAAAAGTGGGAGGGACAACCAGGCAACAAGTTTTGGAGTTCCATAACCAGTGATATGGGTCTCCTTCATCATTCATTCAAACAGGGGTGGGCAACCTGCAGCCCTAGAGTACAATTTGGCACACCTCAAAAATCCTTTGAAGATGATCACTGGCCAGAGTGGTTTGTCATTCCCCATGGGGAGGGAGAAAAGGAGAGAGACAAAATGGGATGGCTGTACCTATGTCTGATACCGATGCTTCCCCAACACCAGCACGGCACCCCTAACAGAGCAGAAAAGATTCCACATTTCTGTTGTAACATATTTTCCTTAGGCAATCACCCAGGGGGGTTTTCCGTTGGATATTTGTGTATGAATTCAGAGAACTTGGATAAACACAACTGATTTGGTGTGAGAAGGAGAAACTGACGTTGTGTGTTAGAGATGAGGGATAAATGGTCCTCCAGGTGTTGGTGGACAGTAACTCCCATCAGGCCTCACCAGCATTGGTTCTGGAGACTAAAGTTGATAGGAGTTGCATCTCAACAGCATCTGGGGGAGGGGGCAGCTGTGTGATTCCCAACCATGTATTAGTATGAGAACTAGTAGAAGAGTAAGCTGTAGAATTAGTTTGGCCTTAGTTTGTCTGAATTGTATGGATGTTCAAAGCAATTGTATGAAAGAAGTGTCAAGGGGTAGAAGAGGCATTAAAAGCTCAAGGTCATCCAAATGCCACCTGAAGAAGATCTGTTTATCTTTCTGAAATCCCAGTGGGGAGATGCACTTCTCAAACTCTTCGAGAAGGGGGTTCCAGAAACTGGAGGAAAGAGTGCAGCCAATACTCTTTTCTACCAATCTCAGTAAGAAGTTAGCCTTTTCCTGCTGTCTAGATTTTAGCTACTAAGTGCGAATGCAATGGGCTGATTTAATAAGCAGATTAAATATTCTTAAACTTTGTTTTATGTTAGAATTACTAGCTCATTTGATTGCTGTGTTTAGGCTTACTCTTTATTGCACTGTCTTTCATTGTGCATTCAGCATAAATTGTTCTTGTTATGAACTTGGCTATGGAAAAGGTCAGAGGTATGTCTGTCATGCGTCCTTCCAGGGATCCCCTGCAAAACCTTTGAGATCTAGGAGGATTTGGTGTAGTGGTTTGTGTGTTGGGCTACAACCCTGGAGACCAGGGTTCAGTTTCCTGCTCAGCCATGGAAATGCATGGGGTTACCTCAGGCACGTCACACACCCCGAAGCCCCAGAAAACTCAGTGACAGGTTTTCCTTAGGGTCACCATTAGTTGGAAACGATTTGAAGGCACACAACAACAGTCAGCTTGTTTTGAGAATAAAATGTTGAGAAAGAGACTTTCTGTGCCACCTTGAGGTCACTGAAGAAAAGAAAGCATTTTAATGGAACTGATAAATAATTTTTTTCCGCACAAATGCTGTAATTCTTAGTTGTAGGTTCTGTACTTGAATAGTAGGTCAGTTCAGATTAGATGTTTTAGTGCTTGTTAACAGCAGTACCTTATAACACAAACAGTATTTACTGACCTTTAAAACACGACCGCTTATGAAAAGAAGATGTTTGTATTGTACCACAAACTTGTTTGGGATGTGTTCAGGTTGGAATTGCACAATGTCTCACTCCAAGGTGTGTGCTCGCAGGGGGTGGTTTTGGAGGTATCAGTGTTACAGTAATCAGGGCAATCATTAGCAATAACTTCACGTTGCAGTTAATAACTTTAACTTTTGGTTAAGAAGAGTGTTTTTTGGGAATATACTACAGATTGCAAGGAATGAGGAGATCACATTCAATTCAATCCTTCCAGGTTTTTTGGGGTGGGGTGGAGAAAGAGAAGACTTCTTCAGATAAGAAACCAAATCCTGAGAGACAGGATTTTTCCTAGTGTACTTGGTTTTATTCACACAAAGAAATTACTTCAAAATGCTATCCATGCCTGAACAGTTTCAGGCAGTGAAAAAGTATTTTTCTAAGGACCTGCATCTCAGTTATGTTGTAGTCCTTTAGGAATCTACCAGTTGCCCACCTTTGGACTAGAACCAGAAGCCATCATTTTATCTGGAAGCTAACTCATTATCTGACTGGTGTTGAATGCCTTTCTTTCCCTGTCCTACAGACACTACAGTGGTGCCTGAGTCTGGGTGTTCGGGAAGTCACAGTTTATGCCTTTAGTATTGAGAATTTCAAACGACCTCGTGAAGAAGTGGATGGCTTGATGGAACTGGCAAGACAAAAGTTCACTCGTCTTCTGGAAGAACAGTAAGACCTCTACTACTCACAACCTGTAAGCCTTTATGGCTACCTTTCTGAGGAATGTGACCTATATGTGTTAAAAGTTGGAAACTGTGCTGTCAATTTTCATCATCTGCTGCAGGAAATGCAAGTCAGGTCTGTACTGGGCTACAGTTTTTAGTATGACAGAGGAAATTACAAGCTATTTACTGTGCTGTAGCTTCTGGTGGGTGGGATTTACATGTCGGTCCCCATGGGAAAAAATGGAGTTTTAACACAAAAGGGGAGAGTTTGCAGTCCTGGAAGTTTCTAGAAGTGGTGATTCTCCTTTAAAACAAGAACCAGAGTCTCACTGTACCTTTTTCATCCCTCAAAAAAGTTTTTTTTACAAAACGAAGTAGACTTTCAATCACTTCCAGCTTCATGGGAAAGAGGGTGCAGTCTTCAGCAGATGCAGGGAAGATAATTAGCCATTGGGCTGTCTGAGCTCACCCACTCTGTTCCACAATAACTTCACTGTGTGATGGAATGTTAGAAGTAAATGTATTTTCATTAAAGTTTATCTGTTTATTTGAAGTGTTTGTAGCTTGCTCTTCAAAAACCATTCCCGGGAGGCTTAACTGGACAAATTAAACAGAAATACAATATAGAATAGAAGAAATAACAATCAAATCATTTAGTAGAGAGAAGTCAATTTAGAGTAGGGGTGGGTAACCATGGAAGACTTGGGGGGGGGACTGCACTAGTCCTTCAGGAGACCTTGTAATGTCCCATGTGCTCACACACACACACACACACACACACACACACACACACACTAATTCCCCCCCACCAACATCCTCTGTGGGACATGGAGGCATATTTTGGGGCTTTATGGAGCCCCTACAGAGCATCTGGGACATTTTGAGGTATTTTTTTAAAATTACATAAAACCTTTTGATCCTTATGTGGTCTAGGAGGCTCCAAACATGTGCAAATGCCCTCTGTACCCCCTAGAGATAATTTTTAGGAATTTTGAAGATTAAAAAATAGTCTACCCAGAAGTAACTCTCATCAACTTCAGTGGAGCTTACTCCCAGGTCAGAATGTATAAGAGAGCAGCCCAGGTACTTTAATTGCATCTGTATGTAATTAATGAAGTAATGCATTTTCAGAAAAATTTAACATGAACTCATGCTCACAGATGATACTTATTTTAATATATTTTTATAAGATGTATTTTAGATATTAAATAGATTAAATATCTTGGCAAGAAGACTTCACATCCATTTCTGCTTTGTTCCCTTCCTTAGGGCCTAGCAGCCAACTCTTCCTTGTGGGAAGATCATTATGGATCATTATGACATATTTGTTTAACTACTCCAAATATCTCCTGTGTTAAGATCTTCAAGGGGTAGCTGAATTTCTCTGTTGTAGCAAAAATGACAGAGATCCTTGTGCCACATCTAAAAACTGCAGCCCAGTACATCCAGTGAAATAGACCCAGTCCATGGAAGCTCATGTCAGATACAAGTTTTAGTCCTTGTGATACCACTTGACTCCTCACTTTTGTTTTCAAGATGTAAACAGATTCTCTTGGAAGCCTCTCTGGATAACCAAAAGTTAATTAATCTATTTTTGTGAATCCCAAATATATATTGGCATTGCTAAGGTTCAGCTTGTCATTATGTTTGACTTCAGGCAGGCTTTTGTCTTTTCACACTTTATAGGGAAAACTTAGAAAAGCATGGGGTGTGTGTTCGAATCCTTGGAGATCTGCCCCTCCTGCCACAAGATATCCAGGAACTAATTGCCAAGGTTGTGCTGGCAACAAAACACTACAACACGTGAGTCTTCTTGTGCTTCTTTGAACCTCTTCCCATATGCAAAAATCCCATGTTCCACAATGGGCAGCATAGAGTTATAAAAGTTACTGTTTGGACTACCACTTTCAGAATTCCCAGTCAGGGAAACAAAACAAAACAACTTTTATCACATAGTCCTGGCCATTCTGTTTAATCTCCATAGTCTAATAACTTCAGTGTAAGAAAACAGACACTTCGTAAAAGAAGTGCCTTGGATGATTCCAGAGGTGGCCTGTTGCATATCAGTTGTTAAATCATCACATTTTGAAATCTCTATAATATAAGTAAGAGTCAGTATGATGTAGTAGTTTAAGTATTAGACTACAACTCTGGAGAAAATGGTCTGAATTCCCACTCAGCCATGGAAACCTATTGAGTGACTTTGAGCAAGTCACACTCTCTCATCTTCAGATGAAAGCACAGGTGAAAACCCTCTCTGAACAAATCTTGCCAAGAAAGCCCCATGATAGGTTTGCCTGAGAGTCCTCATAAGTCAGTAATGAGTTGAAGGCACACAACAACAACATAATGGATAAGTAACATCACAGAGCAAGGTATGTTCTTAAGGCCATCAAGGGGGATTTCATTAAAAATGCATGTCAAAGATACTATGACACCTAGCCAAGTAGAAGATGACATGGTCCTTATCTAATATCAGTTTCTGGGAGCTGTAGTTCAAAAATAATTTTCCCAAGCTCTCTGCTTCTGCAAAGTCCACAAACCGTCCACAAGGGAATCATCTCTCTGCTACAGTTGTGCTATATCTAGTACACTGAGATACCTGAAACTAGCTTCTGTTTAGCTGTCATGACCAACAGCCATGACTTCTGTGAGTAAGGAATACTCACAGAAGTCATGGCTGTTGGTCATGACAGCTAAACAGAAGCTAGTTTCAGGTATCTCAGGGTACACTACACAGCTGAGCAATTTTGGTTATTGCTTTAACAGTCTTGGCTTCATCAAGAGATATCTTGGGGTTCCTAATTTGGGAAGTTACTTAGTATTCTCTGCTAGAGAACTCCAGTATATTTCCTGAACTACAGTAGTAGAACCACCTAGCAGAAAATCCTTAAGTACTTCAATAAACTACATATCACAGAATTTATAGGATGGAACCATGACAGTTTAAAATGTTATAAAACATCTAGAACTATGTAGTGTAGAAACAATATATGAATTTGACTAATTCTCCTTTAAAGCCAGTTTAAGAGCATTGCTACCAACATACGTCATGGCAAAGAATTCCATAGTTTACCTACAGACCATGTAAAGAGTCCTGAGCCTCCTGCCAATCACTTTAATTACATTCTAGCTTCTGGTGGTTTTAAAACATTTGTGTCCCATTCTTCAGCTTAGTCTTGCTGAGCATTTTACCAAGACTGAGAATGAGACAATCCCTTTCATTAGTCTTATCATCTAAATCACACATGGCACAGAAAGAAAGAGATCAGGAGGGAAGAGGAAAACAAAGCAAGCTCAAGCACTGTTCCTGATAAGTGCTCTTTCGTGCAGAGAAGGGCAAAGCAGGCTCCTTGCAATTGCTTCGTCTCTGTCCAATGAGTGGGGCCAGATTGCTGTCCCCTGCTTGCAGTGGTGATCATCCTAGGAGGCAATTGAGAGTGGGAGGAAAAACCCTTCTCAGTTTGTCCACACCATGCATAATCTCTTTCTCTTTCTTTTTTTTAAAGGTGTTTCTTGAACATTGCCTTTGCATATACAGCAAGACAAGAAATGAGCAATGCAGTGAAAGAGCTGGCTTGGGGTGTTGAGGAAGGGCTGCTTCAACCCAGGTAATTGTGCATCTCCACTTGTATGCATGTGTTGAGACATATCCATGATTTTGGATGTAGGACCAGTTGTGCACATGTGGGACTTTGAACAATGTACTATATTCACAAGCACCACAAGCTCAGGGATGAAATGTGTTCTTGTGGCAGAAACCAGAGTCACACAATGCTGACTAGCTAGTTCTTGTTCCAGTCACAAAGACATATCTTTCCTTGCCAGCCCTCTTGAGTGCACAGCACTATACTCATACTATTGCTTGACTAGTCCTTGTGTCAGTAATGAAGCAGTGCCTTCCCTTTGTAAGATCAGCTTCCAAACAAATTAAAATGTGTGTGTGGTTAAACTAAAACACAGCAGGAGAGACTTCATTCTTACAGGATCTACGTTTGTGTCTTGCTAAATGCGGAGTTCTAGTACCTGAACCATGTGCAAAAGCTGTACATGCAGAATTACAGAAATGGTGCGTCTAAGCATAAAAATTGGTTTTAAGTATCCCAACTGATTGAGCTCATGATTTTTTCACACAAAACCCCACTCCTGGTTAGCCCAAACATTCTTCATTTCAGTAATATATTAGGGGATAGGGTATCATTTGCGCAGTTAGCGTTAAGCAGTTGTAATTTGGAACTTCTGTCTATCCAACTTAGAAATAGCCCTGACATCTACCAGTAGATCACAAACTGCTTTCTGCCCACCAAAGCATCCAGGCAGACACTTGACGAAATAAATATGCAAAACTCTTAAAAACACCAGCAGAATAGACATGAAATATGGGAGCAGGAGGATTTGAACTTGATCCTTCCTGGTTCTTGTCCAACACTTATTGGTAGAGTCTGCTGGTTCTTATTTTTAACACAAGATTAACTTGTTCAAGAAACTGACAACAAGCAACCACAACTGAACAGCAAAATAATCAGTGCTCAACAGTTGCATCACCTTTCCTCCCCCTCCCACTGTGCAGGTGCATTGGACTCATCATCCCCAGCCTGCATCAAAAAGCAAAACAGCAAAGGCTGTCGCTTGTGGCCATTTTCTACCTCTGCTTGGGGTGGAAGGTTGGTAACAGTGCTTGGGAAGATTCATAGAGAGGAACACAATTGTTTGGGAAAAAGCTGTATCTTACCCTTCAGTTCAAAACCAGAGGCAGGTGTGTGTATGAAAGGAGTTATGAACTAGGTGCTGATGTTGATCACAAATTCTTGTGCTGAGCATGCTTTCAGAGGCACCCTGTTGCTTAATCTAGAGCATATACTAGCCTTCCCATACAATTACTTTTCATGTGGTTCTGGTGGACCTCAGGATTTTTGATAAAGTTACATTTAAAAAAGAAGCTTGTTGGAAATTACAGTCCAAAACATTACTCTTCCAAAATCTGATGTGCCACAGCACCCAGCTATCTTGTGGAACTCCCTGCCACAAGTGGTAGTGATACTTTCAAGTGTTAGAAGGAATCTCAGGAGGCATCTGATGCACTACTACATGTGATATGAGATGCTGAACTAGATAGACCTTTGTTAGCCTGAGCTGCAGAGCTCCTTTTATGATCTGCATGTCTAAGTAAGGGCATGGTGTTTACAGATAAGAATGCCCATTGTAACTTGAGTTCTTGTGTCTCTTTCCCTTAGTGATGTGTCAGAATTGCTAATTGATAAATGCCTTTATAGCTCCAAATCTCCTCACCCAGACATCCTGATCAGAACCTCCGGAGAAGTCCGGCTTAGTGATTTCATGCTCTGGCAGGTAAAACTTAACTGCATCATACTCTATGGTTAATAGCAAAATCTGCTTTGCTGGCCCCAGTTCAGGAAATACATCAATAATTTGGCTCTGTGTTGTTGTTGTTGTTGTTGTTGTTGTGTGCCTCTTATGGGAACTCTAAGGCAAACCTATCACAGGCTTTCTGGGGCTGAGATTGTGTGATATACCCAAGGTCACCCAGTGGGTTTCCATGGCCAAGCGGGTCTACCAGGGTCATAGTTCAACTTGCAGTTTGGTGGGAGAGGGTGGCCTTTTCCTCAGGCAGCAAAATGTCTTAGCCCACTGCTTGACAGAAATCACAGTGACCAGATCAGCATGATCAAAGAAAGGCCACTCATGCCACATGTCATACCAAATGAGGAGTGTTGGGATAATGTGGCTCTCCAGATGTTATTAGACTGCAATTCATAGCACTCCTTTCCACTGACTATGCTAGCTAGTGGTGCTAGCATTTTCAGTTTTACAACATCTAGAGGGCAGCATGATTCTGGTCTGCATGAAACAAAAGCACTCCTAGATCCAGCTACCACTTGGACCTCCAAGGAACCAAGTTGGGCCAAAAAGTACCCCTAGGTTTTGAGCCTTGAAGGCAGAGAGTAGCTCCTTCAAGAATGTAGTTGCCCCCTCTCTGCTCTTTCCTGTTTTGTTTACATATTTTAATTCTTCTTGTATCTTTCAGCACCATAAAATTGCTGCACTTCTACTGTTTCACTGCTGTGACTAGAATTTTCAGATGCAACCAGGCCAACATGGGAGCCAGACTTTGGTTCATCCATGCCAAATCAATACAGGAGACCTTACCATTTCACTGTACCTTTTTCACTAATGCACGGATGCTGAATATGTGGCCCTCAAGATGTTACTGGACTCTGTAGGCCTAATAGGAGCAGCAATCCAGCAATATTTGAAGTGTCACACATTTCCTATTACAACTCTAGCAAGGCCAGGAGACTCTAAGCCCTTCCCATATGCTTAATTCCAGTTCCCTCACAACTTAGCCAGTCTTTTCAGTGGTGAGGCATACTGGGGATAGTGATTCATCAGTAACTGGAGAGCCAAATGTTCTCAACTTAGGATATTTTTATCCTGCAAGCCCTGTTGTGGAAAACTGTTTATAAAATTAGCTCAAAACTCTGTTAGATTCATGCTGTACAATAGATTTCCCAAATGTAGTATTCTCCAGATGTTGGATTAAAACTACCATCATCCATCAGGAAGTTTGGAGTTGGTAGCAGTTGCAGTTCAGCATATCTGAAGGGAAGTGGGTTGGGGAAGGCTGTGCAGACTGTAGCTTCTAAAGGGGAATCTTGTAAGTACCATGATATCTTGGGAAAATATAAGCTGTTCCCCTCTTGCTTTCTTGTTATAGCGAAGTTTTCCTCAGATCTCAGGTTGCATGGTGGAAAAGGAAAAATAAAACCAAAAATTGGCTTTGGTTATTTGGCAGTTTCATATGAACTGAGCTACAATTTAAGAAAGCATATGCCAAAGAAAACTTGTTAGTTTTCAAGGTGCTACTTGATTCACAATTCTTTTATATTTTGATTAGGCAATAGCCATTTCTATGTTTTTCCCATGGGATTAGATTTACTTCCCAACTTCTCAACCAATTACTGCTCCATCAAGGCTATCCATTTGTTTTTGTTTTTGTTTGGTTCTAAATCAACTGGAAGGCAGGAGAGTCCATAAAATTATACACCATATGTATGTTCTAGTTAATGTACATGCAATTTGTAATTATCAGAAGACAATGTGTTGGACTCAAACTTCAGAAGACAAGGGTTCAAATGCCCACTCAGCCATGGAAACCCATTTGGTGACCTTGGGGAAGTCATACTGTCTCAGCCTCAGAGGAAGGCAAGAGTGAACCACCTCTGAATAAACCTTGCCAAGAAAACTATGATAATGTTGCCATAAATTAGAATTGACTTTGAAAGCACATAATAATATCAGGACGCCTACTTGTGGAATGTCTTGGGTTGAGATATGGTTGAGAAGTGTTTCCTGCTAGGGATCCCTTACTGTCTTTGCAAAAACATGGGACTGGAATGCTTATCCCATGGTCCAGGACTAGCCCCTTGCAAGCTGTATATGTATGTCTTCCTTATGCCTCGCAACAGAGGTTAGTAAGGTGCTATCCTAAACTAGCCTGTGCAAGCTTGTACCTTTTGTATGTGTTGAGACTACAACTGGTTAGCATATTCTTCCAGTTTGCACATTCTAATGACAGATATTTAAGTAACAGAATTCCAAAAAGCATCTATAGATATGATTCTATCTATCTATCTATCTATCTATCTATCTATCTATCTATCTATCTATCTATTTATGCATTATTTTAAGCCTATTGCTGATCTGCACAAAACAGTTCCTAGTACAGCCTACCTGAACTGATAGACAAGCCTAGTCTAAATGGCCATACAGTCTAAAATTGTTTCTACTCAAAGTTGTGGTCTATGGACCAGTACCAGTCTGTGAGCCATTGGCTGCTAGACTGCACAGAGTTTCCATGGAAGAAGGAAATGGGCATAAAGATGATACTGGTCCCTGGCACACTGGGGGCAAAAAATAATTGCCAGGCCCCCACATCAAAAAAAAACAGGGAAGTACTAAGCTAATTAAGATGACATAACAGGAAAAGAGATGGGAAGGGAGGAGGAAAAAGCAGACTTGGTCTTTGGTAGCAACGTTCTTACAGGCATTCATTCCCTTTCCTTCTTTCACAGGGTAATATTGCTGTCTTTCTTTCCTCAGACATCCTATTCTTGCCTAGTGTTCCAACCTGTGTTGTGGCCAGAATACTCCTTCTGGAATTTATGGGAAGCTATCCTTCGGTTCCAGATGAATTATAATGCTTTGCAGGTAGGAGCTGAAGTTAGAGGGAGAGGCAGAAGAACAAATGCTGAATTCTTCACGGAAATCTAAGATTTCATAAACCAGTATTGCACATGTCTAATCCTGGCAACTGCATAATTTTGCTGGAAAGGTTCAGTGTGTCCTTGCAGAACTGGGTACTTCAACTATTTACTATATAAAAATTCTAAAGTTTTTTTTAAAAGCTTGCTGTTTAAAGTCAAACATCCCATGTACCTCCTAGCTTGACTGCCAATCTGTGTAAGAAGTTATTGCATGTGAGAGTACAATCATCCCTCCAACACTCGCTAGAGTTAGGGACATGGGACCCCGTGAAAGTGGAAAAACCATGAATAACTCTAGGCCCTCCCAAACTATATTCAACACACAAAAAAAGTTTGATCACCATATTCAACCTACCATGAATTCTTTTGAGGCACCAGGGCTCCTTCACAAGGCAGAACTGGGTGGCTGGTGGGGCTTACTCTTACCTCCACTGCTGCTTCACACCATTTTTAATAGGGATTTACAAGCCTCATTCACAGTTTCTCAGTCTCACATGGCTTGCAGTCCCTATTAAAATTGGCATAGGGAGGCAGCAGAGGTGACAGCAAATAATCCGTGAATAATCAAATCTGCAGAAGTGAAACTTGCAAATGTGGAGACCTGATTGTATTCATGTATTTTCTATATCTTAAGTTATTTTAATGCGGCACTTCAGTTAATAAAGTCCAGGGTGGGCTAAGTAAAAAGAAGATACAAGAATAATTAAAATGTATAAATAAAACCAGAAGTATTTTTAGGCACACGTTTGACCTCATAGAATCATAGAGTACACAACTAAAGCACTCCTGAGAGATAGCTGCTCAGTGTCCAAAAGAGAGTCTGCCAGTCACTGAAACAGTCCATTCCACTGTTGAACAGCTCTTGCAGTAAAATTCTAGCTGTCTTTAATTAATACTTTTATTATTAGGTATAACTATATTGCCTGTGAATGTGGGGGAATGGCACAATTTTACAAAGCAGAGTTCAGAATAAACAGCTGGAAAACAACATGAAATTTGGCTCTTCTTTACTTTTCTGCTTGTGATATTCTGATAAACTACGTTTGTATCATACTTATTTGGAAGAAAATCTCACTAGAAATCAATAAGACATGGTTTCTAATAAATTGTACAAGATATGGGTATTCACCATCCTATTTTGTAAAGCTGACTCAGCAAAGGTATAGGAATGTAATTCTTAAGGTGAAAATGTACTTTAGCCCCATAAAGGCTGCACTTGACCCCAGAGCCTTTCATTGTTGTCCTCTACTTTATTTGAAGTCAAATGTGATAAGTTCTGTGCCTGCTGGGCTGTAAGAAATCCTCAGAATTCCAGGATGCCTATTGCAATTATGTGGAAATATTTTCTGCATCATTTGTGAAGTTGAGATGATACTTAATAATATGTGTCAGTGTAGAGTTCCCAAGAAGGAAAGCATTAGGATCTTGAGACAGAAAGGACCTCCTTTTACTCACTAGCCAAGAGTTGAATTAGCTGAATGCCTTCTAGCAAAGGATCCTTGTTCCTCAATTCACACCTAAGTTATGGGGAAGGGAGGCTGTGCACATTCTCACCCCATCATCCCAACTTCATTTGAGTTAGAGGAGCTGCAACTTGGAGCAGAGTTGCTCTGTACCCTTTTCCATCACTAAACCTGATTTGAACCCTAGAAAAACCTCTGGAACAGTATTTAGGTAGCTCTGAAGGTGCAGTGTTAGGGGGAACAAAAGGAAGTTATACTACCATTGTTGTGTGTTTCACCAGTGTGATTCAAAGAGTTGTCTAGATCTTTTTTAATTAAAAATTAGTGGCAAAGCACAGAAGGGCAAAAATATTTACTAGCAACTAGATCTTCTGCATGCAGCAGTAAGATGCATTTGCTGCCATGAAACAGGTGGCTGGTGCTCAGAGATACAGATGGGAGGGAAATTAGGGGAGGCTCTGGGAAAGCAAGGCTTGGGCATTTTTGTAGATGATGGGGAGAGACAAAAGGAGATCAGGAATGAAATTAGGGCAATGTTTAAATTATTTTTATTCTTTGCTACTTATGTTTCTGTGTATTTGCACTAGCTTTCCCCAATGTAGTGGGGATCAGGATGGTAGCTATGCTGGTTAGTGGTGATGGGAGTTATAGTCCAACACACCTGGATCACAAATACTCTGCTTTAAGTTAATTCTAAAAGCCAATACATTCTTACTCCTTTTTCCCCCTTTTCAGAAAGCCAGAGATTTATATATGGAGGAGAGGAAGTGGCAGCAGATGGAGAATGACAAGGCTTGCATCTTGGAGAAGCTGAAAGAGGAAGGGTCTCCATCCTGTGCAGATGCTCAGAGACGGCGGACACTCTTGCAGGAGTTAAGGGCTAAACGGGAGGAGAGAGTCCAGGGATTTTTGGAGGCCTTGGAGAACAAAAGGATGGACTTCCTACAAAAACTGACTATGGTACCTGCATGACAAGAAGAGTTTATAGAGCCTGAAATGGGTGCAGAAGGGTGATGGAGAGCAAGAACACGAGCCGAGTTACAAATAGTCCAGCTGCTACACAAAAAGGTCCATTTAAATAGTGGGAACCTAAGTTTGTATGTGTTCTTTGTAGACATGTACGAGACTTTACCTCAGGTTGAGGCAAAACTGTGATCCTCCAGATGTTGCTGGACTACAACTCCCATCATCCTTGAGCACTGGCCATACCGGCTGGGGCTGATGTGGGTTAGAGTACAATGACATGGAGCCACTAGTTCTTCATCCTTGCTTTACCTCCTTGATTTTTTCCAGTTACTATCCACTGTACAGTTGGGAACATATTGTCCAAACAGATTTGTTTTCTCATTCAAATATGGTTTAAAGGTAGCTGAATCCACAACAAAGTATCTTTTGTTGTGCTAATAAAGGGACAGCATTAAAGTTGGTACCTATGTGGGAAAGTTTGTGCATGCAGTAGGGATTTTATTCCATTTTCCCCAAATACCAGCACCTCTATGCTTCAAATCATGAGGCAACAAAATCCAAAATACCCATTGTGGTGATTAAACATTTGATCAGCCCAATCAAAAAGTGCAAAGCACATCATGCTGTCTTTTGAAGCACACTGAATTTTTTTTTTGTCAGTCAAAGAAGCCAGTGGGCCTTGCAAACTACCATGATGAATTTTGTACCTTCTGTTCAGGCTGATAAAGATACCATCATCATGTGTATTTTGTTTTTGTTTTTTTAATTGCTTCTGCTATATTTTTTTCAGCATTTTAAAAACACCTGTGTGTAATGAGGTACAAAAATGTTGTCATTGGTAAAGTTACGAGGGTAACTTTGCACATAAATAAATGAGTGTCTGGAATGAGGTTACTGCCCTCCAAAAGAGCTGTTTTAGTCTTTGTTTGGGAGACGCTTATGTCTCTTAATTTTTTATCCCCACTTCTCCATATGAACTGGCAGAAACACCCAGTCTGGTGGACAAGAGTACCCATGAAACTCCACAAAATTGTAGTTTCAATATGTTGGAAGAGTATTCCTCTTATTTTCCAGAGGTTTTGGGAAGTAGCCTGGCCCCAACACATAACTTTCATGGAAAACCTAATGTGACATTCTGTGTTTTTACTGTGTTGTTTTTTTAAAGGGGGTTGTTCTAATTTTGGGTAGCATTACAAACGGTTCCCTTTCTTAAAAATAAAATGAAAAAGATAATAACTGTGAAGACTAAATCATCGGGCTATGAATAAAGCATTTTTGTGACAGTCACATTTTTTTTAAAAAAACATGATTATTAAGAGTTACTATTTTAAGGCTAAGCGAATCCAAAGAAATGTAGCTTAATGGTTTGGTCGTTCATTTTGAAATGCGGATGAGTGAACAGCTGATAATGGAATTCAACAAGTTGCTTAAGGGTTGCTTTTCATGCACATAACTGAGGCTATAGACTCAAACACGTGATGACCAATAAATTATGAGAATTTATGTTTCATGCAGTGGTTTTAACTACTGGGGACCTGCATCTTTATACTTCATAGATCTCTGAAAACAGCTCTTCAGTGTGATCTCTGATTTTAAGAGGTGGCCTTTCTTTTCTTGTACAGTGTGCATATGTTCCAGACATGCAGTTATCTTTTAGAGATGGGGGGGGAATATATTAGTAAATTTTCCTGATGCAAATATGCTAAAAATGTAAATAATGTCTTCTGTTGGAAATAGAGTCACATATTGAAGGAAGGACCTCAGTATGATTTGAAATAAGATACTGGGCATTCCACTCCTTTCAAGTAAGTGATCCTAAGATGGCTGCTTGAAACATCTGTTAGGCTGTATCCTAAATGTTTCTGTTTATCATAAAAGCTCAATTACTACAGGTTGAGCATGGGACCCAAGATTAAACACTGGGTTTTTTTGTTCCCCCTCTGACCCTCCATCACGATTCTTATTTTGTCTAAGTAAAGATGAAAGACAGCCTGAGCAATAAGTACCTGTCATCCTTCTAGGTATCCCTGTTCTCTTTCTCAGCCCATCCTCTGTCTCCAGCCTTGTGTCTCTTTCATTCACTATTTTGCATCTCTCTCCAGCATTTCTCTGAAACGCCCACCAGCCTTCAACTTCTGTCTTGAGCAGGAGTGCCACAGCTGCCACCTCAATGGAAATGGGTGATTGGCAACAAAAAGTTTCAGTTTTTGGAAGGTTTTGGATTTCCAGATAAGGGAGGCTCAACCTGTATCAACCTCTAAGGATCAAGTGCTGGTATTATTACTGTTATTGATTCATACTCCAGATGCGGTGGACTTACCGCTCACTCTTCTTGGGGGAACTACTCCTTAGTAAATCTGCTACCTCTTTATGCATTCCTCCACATTTGCAAGACTTCCCTGTGTTCCTGTGGAGAACTTCAGACATTGATGTTGGATTACTTTTATTCACTTCACTTCTCCAGTGTGAATTTAGGTAAAAGCCTCCTTGTCTCCACCCTTTATCGCACAATATCTTGTTCCTAAAAAGGCCCAAGAAGACATACGTCCCATAATAGAGTGGTTTATTCAACAAGAACTGGTGAGACCCCAACAAACTCCTTATAACACCCCAATTTTGCCTGTTAAGAAGCCACCCCCAAAAAATCTGGGGATCCTGTACGTTGGAGATTTGTGCAAGACTTAAGGACAATTAACCATGATGTAGTTTCCCCCTTCATCCAGGCATGTTAGACTCAGCCACCATTATTAGTCAAATAGCTGGAATGCAGCTGGTTTTTGATTATAGACTTAAAGTCAGCCTTTTTAAGTATTCCTCTCCATCCAGATTCACAACACTTCTTTGGATTCACTTGGGAGAGGAGGAGTTATGTGTGGGCCCTCCTACCACAAGGTTTCCAGGACTTGACCACTTTTTCTCCCAGTGTTTGAAGGCTGACCTCAACAGGTTTACTCCCCTCCCTGGTTCCATTGTGGTATTATATGTGGATGACATTGTGATGATGAATTCCACTTCTGAACCCTTGCAATGTGACAATAAAGAGTTGGCTTTTTATTTACATTCAAGAGGTCATAAAGCTGACCCCAAGAAGATTCAGTAGGTGTCACAGAGAGTCAGGTACTTAGGATTCATTTTGATGCCAGAGGGCAGACATATGGCCCCAGAACATATTAAGATAATCTTACAGTGCCCCTTACCAGAAACTAAGAGTTAAGGGGATTTGGGAGACTCATTGGATTCTGCCACCCCTGGCCGCCTGCTTGTGGGGAATTGTATAAACCCCTTCACAACCTAACCACTAAGTCCTCCCCTGATCCTCTGCAGTGAACCCCTGAATCTCAGCAAGCTTTTCAGTTCTTGAAGGAGAGCATCACTACCTCATTGTCTCTTAAACCACCCAGTTATTCCAACAGCATTTCACCGTTTTTGTCCACAAGTGCTTGGGGGGTCGCAAGTAGAGTTTTAACTCAGATTAGTGGCCCTAGCCCTTTTATTCTCAACAGGTTGAATCAGTGGCACAAGGGACCCCTTCGTTCACTCAAACTTAGATGGCAGCTTTCTTGCTGCTAAAGAAAGCTAAAACCCTAACCTTTGGACTGTCTGGACCTCTCTTGCTCTCATAGCTTTGCTACACAAGGGAGTCACCCATGTGTTGTTGGCACATAAACCATAACAGCTTGAAACAGAACCTAATGTTATCTTTCATCAGAGTGGTCCCTTGAATGCTGCTACATTGCTTCTTGACCTTCCTGTTCTCAATAATCCTCATTACTGTATGGAAGTCTTAGTTTTGAAGGTTTGTGATTACCCTTTTTGATAACCTAAATCAAGTTTTGTTCATAGATGGCAGTTCTTGTTGCCTGGACAGCAAAAGAGTTACTGGTTATACAGTCACCACCAAGTAGGAAATTGTGAAATCATCTTCAGCTTTCGGTCACTGAAGAGGTTCATGCAGCCCACCTTTATGCTTTGGCAAGAGCATGCCATATTTCAAAAGGCAGTTCCATAACCATATATGCCAATAGTCATTATGGCTTTGGAGTGCTTCATTATCACATTTATCTATGGTATCAGATTTAAGACTGCTCCTGGCAAAGACAGTATTTATCTTTGGGCATTTAGCCCTAGTTCAGAGATTGCTTTCTGCTCTTACCCTGCTGCCACCTGATATCACCACCAAAGTGGCCATTATGGCTTTCAGGCTTTCAGGCTTTGGTTCATTTTCTTACCTGATATTGGTATGCTCCAGATATACAATCTGTTTGTTCCTTAACAGTTGAAAACATGTACCATGTGACAAAAGAATCCACAATTTTGAGGTATCAGCATTCACTGTGATGGCTATCCACCCCATCAGCACCTTTTCATCATATCTAGGTGGAAAATGTTGGCCTCTCCAGAGCAGAGGAAACATCTTTCCGTGTTCTGTGGGATGGATAAAACATCCAAAATGAAATTGGTTTGTACAGGAATAAAACCTGAGACTCAGACTTTTCTTGTCTGGAGATGCTCATAGAATCATAGAGTTGGAAGAGACCCCAGGGGCCGTCCAGTCCAACCCTTTGCCATGCAGGAACACCCATCAAAGCATTCCCAACAGATGGCTATCCAGCCTCTGCTTAAAAACCTCCAAAGGAGACTCTACTACACTCCGAGGCAGCATATTCCACTGCCGGACAGCTCTGACCGTCAAGAAGTTCTTCCTGAGGTTCAAGTGGAATCTCCTTTTCTGCAGCTTGAATCCATTGCTCCTTGTCCTAGTCTCTGGAGCAGCAGAGAACAAGTCCGCTCCTTCCTCAACATGACACCCCTTCAAACATTTAAACATGGCTATCCTCACCATTAGCTATGCTGTCTAGGGATGATGGGACACCATCTGTCTAGGGATGATGGGACATAGACATCATCTGAAAGGTTGTAATCTGCCAACTTTTGCCTTGAATAAAGAAATCACAAACCTCTGCAGACTTCATGGTCACAACATCCAGCCTAAATTTTTGGGCATTCCTGTCACCTCTGCTTCCTGTACCACTGAGCCAGAAGACTTCTGGAGAACTTGAAACCTTACATTCTATGTAGTAGCATTTTGACTGGCCTAAGAAAAGTGCTGCCCAACCTTAGATTTTTCATCTTTGTGAAGCAACATTTCTGTCTTTGTTCTTTACGAGTGGCTATGCTGGTAAACTTGAATCCGTTGCTCCTTATCCTAGTCTCTGGAGCAGCAGAAATCAAGCCTGCTCCCTCCTTGACATGATATCCCTTCAAATATTTAAACGTGGCTATCATGTCCCCTCTTAACCTTTTCTTCTGCAGACTAAACATACCCAGCTCTCTAAGCCACTCCTCATAGTGCATGGCTTTGGGACCCTCCATCATTTTGGTCGCCTTCGTCTGGACACGTTCCAGCTTGTCGATATCCTTCTTGAATTGAGGTGCCCACAACTGGACACAGTATTCCAAATGAGGCTTAACCAATGCAGAATAGAGTGGTACCATTACCTCTCTCTCGATCTGGATACCACACTCCTATTGTTGCAATCAAGTATCGTGTTAGCTTTCTTGGCTGCCTCATCACACTGCTGACTCATGTTCACTGAGAAGATTTCTGGAGGAACCTTAGCTCCTCTTAGAACTGGCCTTATAGTGATAGTCTTCTAGGCAACATTCAAAGTAAAATCAGGAAATTGAACATATCCAATATATTTTTCACCCTGTGTCCATTTTGGGGCTAAAAGGCATGCTGTGCATTACAAAGAATAAACCAAGAAATCTTTATCCACAAATTAATTACGCATGTCAAAGTGAAATATGGTGGAAACTCCTTTAGGTATTTCTGGAAGATTCTGATTTTGCTTGATCTGGTGCAATAGTACAGAGTCAGTCTATGTAATGGATTGGACCCTCATCAAAAAAGCAGTTTTGAAGTTTGCGAATACTCCGACTCTCCCTTTCTGTTGGATTCTCAGGTGTAAGCTAGGAAATGCTTTTCCCCAGTCTTGATTGGAAAGGACAGAAGAAATAGATATGGCCATTACATTACACTACATTAAGACTGGACTACTGCCTCTGGTAAGTATAGTCAGTATACTACTTATTTTAAATGCTTATATATCACTTCTCTGCCCACCAGAAACGCCTAAGTGTTTTCAAGTACAATTTCAATGCAAAAACAGAACACATATTTTTAAAACACTCTAAAAACTGTAAAAGCCAAAGACTTAACAAAACGACACAGTGTTAACTTCCTGTTGGAAGAACTACAAGAACAGAGCTAACCAATATGACTTCAATATGGAGGGAGTTCTGGAGCAGGGATTCTGCTACAGAAAAAAAAAGCCCACCACCATTAAAATCCCTTCAGGGATGAAAGTGTAATACATAAAATTTCAGAATAAGGTAATACATGATCAGGGTCAGTTTTTTGGAGCACAGAGCTGTTGAGGGGGTCAGTTTCATGGATGCTGGTTAGTTTGCTGGTGTGATTTCAAAGTGGTGGTTATCCTTAAGAGCCCTACCTGAATTACACTCAGTACATCTGGGAAAGTGCCTATGTCTATATGATCCTGTCCAGCTATAGGGATGCCAGAACAGGGCTGCCTTGCATGTTCACTGCAATCCATGGGAATGCATGAGAGGGCTTCCTCAGCTACAGCAGGCAAGCCTTTGGCCTGAATGTTAAATAAGTTTGGTTTTGGATAACTTTGTCCTGTCAACTAGTATGTTGAATATGGTATCCTTCGTGTGTGTGATGAATGCTGCTAATCCATTGACATTAGTCACCTCAGGTGGTTCTAGTTATGAACTAGAGCCCATGGGATCCAGAGGTTTTTAAGCCATGCTCTCAACAAATCTCTTTTCAGTGGAGCATGCTTTTATGTGCATATAGCAGGCTATTTAGCATCAGTGACTTTAATAGGACAAAACTAGTGCATGCTAGTCAAATTAAACCAGTTGTATAGATCACGCTAAGAGAACAACTAAAATGAATGTTGGTTGTGCTGTGATGACACTTTGTTCTTCACAAGCACTGTTAAGGGACAGTATTGTTCCTGGGAAATTAGAGCAACAGGAACATTTATGTTCTTTTGTGATTGCAGAGATTTAAAGTTACTGGAGTTTCATGGGGAGGAAGATGTTATACATCTGCTTTGTATTTTATTAGAATTCCCAACATCCACCAACCTTAGCCCAGTGCAAAGAATTATGCTTAGCAGGATTTTAAAGGATTTTTATAGGGCCACAAAACACAGACCATCCTTTGTATACTGCATACATTTGTACTTATTCTTTTTTACTTTTTTTTTCCTGAAAACTAAGCATGGGAAAACCTAATCAGGTTACTAGGATGAGAAGGTAGGAGGCCTTAACCCTTTGCCACTTGCTCTGATTCCAGTTTGGCTCAGGCCTCCCATACTGGCAGTTTGCATGGAGAGGGGAGAAGGTTTCTATAGATCCTTTATAAGTTAAGAACTATGTTCCTCTAAGTATATTCTGAACTTAGGGATATGTTTTCATTATCAAAACTGAACTGAGTCTTTTAATGCAAACTGAGCAAACGCATTGTTACTACTGTTTTTTAAAAAAAAGGAGTTGGAAAACCTTATTTATTTATTGCAAATTTCACAGAACTCTACTAAACGATCCTGGTCTCTCTATCTTCTGCCCACCCACTATAGTTGCTTCTCAGGTAGCTGATTCATGGTGAAATAAACTCAGTTCTGTTAAATCCAGTGGAATAAAACAGCTGTTTTGTAGCTACCAGTTTTCGGAAATTGACCCTTTTAACATTCAGTGGTGGATGTAGTTTCTGGTATTTTCCAGTTCATATTAAACTCAAACACACAAGATTTTGCCCCATCTCTTTACCTGAAAGATGTGAAGGGTCAGTTTTACTCACAGAAGTGTGTGCATCCAGCTCTGTTTTAATCTGTTCCTTGGGGAAATATGTCAAAAGAAGATTTTGAACTATTTTGATTAACCTATTGCCTCTTCTGCTATTGTCATACCAAAATCATACATATGGCCCTATAAAAATCCTTCAAATTGTTAAACTGAATCACCACAACCTTGGTTACATTTTGTTACTTTCTATTTCTTTACTAATTTTTAGGGCTTATTTAATGTAAGTGGAAGAGTCAATCTGGAGCACAACAGCAGAGCAAGTTGTGCATATAGCAGGTGCCAATTTCAGTCTCTAACATGGGTACGAATCATATAGCTCTCCAGATGTTGTTGAACTGTAGCTTGCAACATTCCTTACCATTGGCTGTTTTGGCTAGGCTCAGAATATTTGCAGTCCAGTTCACCAACATCAGGAGGGTTGGGATTTCCATTCCTGCTCTAGCATCTCCAGGAAACGTTGCCAATTGGTTTACAGAGTGCTGAGATAGAAAGGCAAACAATTAAGAATGATTAAGGTTCTGATTATTTTACAACAAAGAATGTCTGCATTCCGAAGAACAGGACTGGCTCTTTTCAATTTTAATCATACAGGAAAAGCAATTGCAACCATGTTATGGTATAAGCAATAAAATGGATAAAGAAAAATGTTGAAGAATGTAAGGGAGCACTGCTGAATTGGGAGCCCTTTGAACTTTATGGAGGAATATGTTTCTGCAGCAGCCAATCACATGCTTTCAGGAAGTTTATAAGCAGAGTTTGATGATAATATTTCCCATCACTGCCATTTTGATCCTTTGTACCTTTGTGTGCCTTCACAGTTATTTCCAACTTATGGCAACCCTAAGGCCAACCGATCACAGAGTCCTCTGGGGCTGGAGAGTCTGTGATGTGCCCAAGGTCACCCACTGGGTTTCCATGGCCAAGTGGGGAATCAAACCCTGGTCTCCAGGGTAATAGTCCAACACTCAAACCACTATATCACGCTGTTTCTCTCTGTTCCTTTTGCAAGCAGTCTTCAAGGCATCCTGTCTTTGAACACAGATGAGCAGAATGTCTACCGCTGCTTTTCCTTTGCAGTGCCAATAGACTCTTACAGCTCACGTGAAAGGCCGTAGTATTTTTGGTTTGTTTGAGTGCAGGACCACGACAGTAGAAGAGCGGGGGTTCGAATGCTCACTCTGCCATGGAAACCCACTGGGTCAGCTACTCTTTCTCAGCCTCAGAGGAAGCCAAACATCTCCTCTGAATAATCTTACAAGAGGAACCCTATGATAGTCACCGTTACTGGAGTTAACTTCAAGGCACAGAACAGCAACGATTTTTAACCGCTGAGTAAAGGTGGTCTGTTGCAGATGCCTCATCCAAAGCCTGTATTATTATTTTTTTAATTGCTGTGGCTTTGGCCTTGGGGTGGGTGGGGGATGTGCCCGCAGAGCAAAATGGTGCTGAAAAGGACAGCTCCTCACCTGGCCTCTGTCAGGGAAGCGAGTGGGGTAAAAGCAGCATCACCTTTACCCTGACCCCCTTCTCCCCCAACCCTTTTTTCCCCCCGCGGGGGGGTAGATAGTAGCTGCGCCAGATGGAGGCCCTTGAGCGTTTGCTCTCGGAGGAGACCCTACCAGCTCGTAGTCCAGGTTGAAAAGGAAGGGGGCGCTCTGGATTCCGTTCAACCCCCGTCGCCGTCCTCCTCCTCCACTAGGCAGTGACCGCACCTTCCTTTTCCCTTGGAGCGAAAGGAAAGGCCACCATTTTCCACACACACCCCGTCACAAGCTTCCACGATATTTTTTTCCTCAAAGGTGGCTCGTACCGAACAGTTAGGCGGGGGGCGCCTGAACTGCGAGGTTTCCCGCCCTGCGGCTCTGAGGGAAACGTACGCGCCTGCTGCCCCCGGCCAGGTACGCCCGCCAAGCCCGCGCTTCGCCTTCCCGCAGCGGGAAGAAGGGAAGGAGGGACCCCCTGCCGCCTCAGGGCGCGCTTACCTGGGCCAGGCCCTACCGACCTCGCCGTGGGGAAGGCCAGAAAATAAAAATTAAGCGGGAAATAGGAAAATCTACTAGGTGGTGTTTTTTTTTATTGTTCTTCCCTACGTATATATGTAATAAAGAACAGCTCCTGCGTGTGTGTTTTTTCACGGCTTCTTCTGTACAGCAGAAGCGAACGGAGTATGTCTTCCTATTACCATACACTGTTGTTGTTTTTTTTTTAAAGGGCCACCGTATGAGGAAAAAACCCAGCAACGGCTTTCGCCCAGGGAGGACGGCGGAGGACTAGTTGCGCGCGCGCTCCCGCCTCTCCTCGCCACCTCTCGGAGCGCCCGCCCCGGCTGGCCCTCGGCACGTGACGCGCCCTGACCAATAGGCGGCCGGGGCGGTGGGGATCCGGCTGGAACCGGTTGGGCCGCGTCCGGCTCTATATAAAACTTTATAAACACCCGATTCAAATTAGTGGGGTCGCGAGCGACACGAGCGAGCCCGACAAGCCGAGGCCCCCCTTCTTCCCTCCCCCGATCTGTCTGTCCTTCATTTTTTCTGCGCCGCTCTCCCTCACAAGTGGCCGTTTTCCCGTCCTTCCTCCCTCCCGCCTCCTGCTGAGACCTTGCGCTTGTCTTATTTCCAACCGAATTTTCTCTCTCTCTCTCTCTCTCTCTCCCCCCCTTGTCACGCGCCGCCGACATGCCCAAGAGAAAGGTACGTGGCTGAGGCGAGGGAACGTAAAAGGCTCGGGCGCGAGGGGGGAAAGGGAAGAGGCAATCGTTAAAGGGAATGATGGGTTTTGCGGGGGTGCGATTCAGGTCAGCCGCCATTTTTCCTTCTTTCTCCTTCCTCCTCCGCGCTCTTCTGCGTTTCCTCGAACACCCCCCCTCCACACTTTCTCTCCCTCCCCTCCCCTCCCTCCCTCCCTCCCTCCCCCCACCTTCCGTTCTCCTTCGGGCGATTAACGGTTGTAAGGAGAACTGGAGAAGGCGCGTGCGCGCGCGCGCGAGGCGCCTCAACGGTTGTCGTCAAGACTTAAAAAGCGGGGGGGGAGTGGGCGGAGCCGAGCCGGAGCGACCGTTAACTGCCGCGCATTCTTGGTGGCCTATAAGAGAGAGCGGGGGGTGGGGTGGGCAGAAGGGGGGCTGCGAAGCGGGGGGGAAGAGGGCGCGCGCGCGGGCGGAGTGGCGCGCCGGGCTATTAATTAGCGGCCGTCCCTCGCGCACACCCCGCCCCTTCCTACGCTTATAGGGAAAAGGGCGCGCGCGCGGGTGGGTGAGCGCGCGTCGGGAGGGGTGGGGGCGACGATGATGATGATGAGCGAGAACGGAGCCGGGGGGGGCAACAACTCGCGCTTCTCCGTTTGGGTTTTTGGCGGGAGGCTGGCTGGCGAGCAGGCAGCACGTGTGTGTTGTGGCGGGGGGGAGTGTTGCCTGTGTGGCGGTGTGTATACGCGCGTGCTGGGGGGGCGCCGTAACGCTGATTTCGTCCCCCTCAGGGCCCGTCTTCTCTCCTTCCCTGCCCCCTCCCCGTGCGCGCGCACACACACACTTCAAAAAGCGCGGGAAAGCCTTTTACCGCCCAAAAGAAGCCCTCGTTTTTAAAGGCCCCGAGGGGGAGGGGAAAGCGAAGTTGAACCCCCGACTTGAGTGGATCTTATTCGTCCCCCGCCTCCCTCAGTGGCGATGTTGAAAAGGCCCCGCTTTTCGCTCTAAATGCGGGTTTCGCTCTTGGCCGCCTCCCTTCCTTCTGTCCGTGGGTGAGAGTCTTTGCTCCGTTGAAGGGGAAAGAAGTCTAGCGTGAGAGGCTTCTGAACTGTAAAACGGCAACCGCGTTCCACGCGGAGATCATGACCAGTTGCCCAACCAAACGTTCTGCTTCCTTCCTTCCTTGTTCCTATGGGCTGGTTTGGAATTGCCAAATTCTCATTTCGTCTTCAAGAGACATCCCAGATCAGATTAGTTGCCCAGCCCAAACATTCTGGCTTCCTTCCTTGTTCTGTGGGCTCGTTTGGAATTGCCAAATCCTCATTTCGTTTTCAGATCAGACTTTCCATTTTGCTAGATGGAGAGCATTGGACCTAAAAAGTTGCCTGAGTTCTGAATCCGGGGATGTTTTCTTAGATCAAAGATTGAACACATTAGAAAGGGCTGCAGGGAATGGCTTCATAGGTTTGTGGAATTATTGGGAGTAGGCAGAAGAAACTGGATTTGCAGGACTAAAATTCCAGAAATAAGTGAGATCTTGGGTCGGCTACATAGAGGCCACAGTGTTCTGGAATAAAAGGAGCCATTATGTAGTCTAAAGCTGCTATATTGTGGAATAAAGGATAATGCATCAAAATGAGCATCTGGCAATGCAATTACCAGCACAGCCATCTAACAAGATACCTCTCTTTGCAGGGACATAAGTTTCATAAATACAAAGATGCATGTATTTATTAATGAATAGGAACACTACAATTTAATGATGATTACACAGGATTTTTTTTTAAATAAGTCCTTGTGCTTATGACAGTTATTAATTAATTCAGTGCAGCTTTGTTCTGGGGCAACAGACAGCCTTTTAAAATTAGTATGTTATAAGCTTGATTCTTCTAATAGCTCAAGAGAGCCTCACAGAATACCTACTGTGCCCATGTGCCACCTGATTTTTCCAGTAACTTTTGTTTTGAACTGATACACCTCTTTATGCAACCGGAAAGATTCTGTTTGTGATTTTCACAAGCAGTGTCTTGATTTAGCAAGCATAAGAACATCAAGAAACAGTAGCTTGTGTCTTACTGCGCATTGGGGAAGATAACAAATTCGAAGTAACTGTGAGACTAGATGTAAAAATTACATAGGAAGCAAACAAGGCAAGAAGTCAGAATGCTGGCTTTGCAGTGCATCAAGTGTTATGTATTTAAATGACTTTAGTAGTTAAAGTATGCTGTTGCAGATTTTTTCAGCCTTTGCATTTTTAAAATTTATAGGCTGAAGGAGATACCAAGGGTGACAAGGCCAAAGCAAAGGATGAGGTAAGAGAAATAGTTGTTTTCATTTTAGAAAGCAATGGGTTGTACCTAAGCTTAGTGATACATAATTCCATTTATGCAGTGGGTCGCTTCTGTGCCTAAACCCAAAGTTCAGTGTAGGGGTGGACAAAAGGCACCTTGGGGCTACACATGGTTTCCAGCAGTTGATTTTGTGGCCCCTGAACTGCCACCCTGTTTCCACTGGACCACCCTTTTTCTGGCCACAAAAAAAAGAAGAAGAAGAAGATAATGATGAGTTATCTCTCTGGAAGAAGCATTTAGCCTTTTAAATAGGTCACAGAGCCATTTTGGTCATGTTTAACATCAAAAATACTTGTTCCCAAAACCGGAAGCAATTTTGAGCCACTAGCAGTTCCACCCCCACCCCTTTCATGCTGTTCTCAAAGGACACCAAGCTGGAAAATTGACCCCTAAACCTGCTGAAGTTGACCCCTGCTCGATCTAGATTGTTTGTTAGACTGCTCCTTTGTTAGACTGCAATTTATATGTTATATAAATTGACTGCAATATGCTTCAATGTATTTTTTTTCCATTCTATACAGAAGGGGAAACACAGATTCTAACTGTTGTCATCATTGTTTTTCCTCTCTCCCTCTTCTTTTTCTTGAAACAGCCACAGCGGAGATCAGCAAGGTTATCTGCTGTAAGTATGTTGTGTGATACTTGAGGGCAGTAGTAGAAGTAGTGGTAATTTCCAAATAACTACTAATTGTAGAAGCATGCATTAATTCGGGCACACCGAAAAGGACTTAACTTTGCTCCTGTGCATCACAGGACCAGTGTCTTATTTTAAATCTTACTTGATCTATTTCCATTTCTAGAAACCTGCTCCTCCAAAGCCGGAACCCAAACCTAAAAAGGCAGCTCCAAAGGTGAAGTTAAAATTGTAGTTTCAGTTTTAATAAGTGTTAGTTCTGCAGTATAGGATACTCATAAAAATGTTTTTAAATATTTGGAAGGGAATTATTAACAGCCACACTTATTGTTTTATGAACTAACAGCTGCTAATGTATTTCACTTGATTGGCAGAAGGGTGAGAAGGTACCCAAGGGAAAGAAGGGGAAAGCCGATGCAAGCAAGGATGGAAATAATCCTGCAGAAAATGGAGATGCCAAAACAGACCAGGTATAATAGTGATATAATAGCGTTTTTTATTTGGTAAGCAAGCTATACTTAAATCATTGGCTATAGGCTGGATTGAATTTAGGCTAACATTTAATATAGTGATCCAACATGTTTCTCGTAAGCTATTTTTGCTGATTTGCTGTGAACAAAACTATTTATTTGTGAATTTAGTAGTAAGAATAGCATAGTTGTGATGTATGAGATGACACTTAAATTGACTGGGAAATACCTTCTTTGATTCTATTGCTGAGCCTGCCTTTTCTGTCACAAACGTCTGATAATAGCTTGTATTTTGGTGTAGCAGGTATGTGTTGGATTCATGCAAACATTGCCATGTGAAGAATAAGTTCGTATGACATATCAACATAAAGCACTCTCTGATAGGACTACCCTTTGTCTTTCAGGCACAGAAAGCTGAAGGTGCTGGGGATGCCAAGTGAATTGTGTGAATTTTTGATAACTGTGTACTTCTGGTGACTGTACAGTTTGAAATACTATTTTTTATCAAGTTTTATAACAATGCAGAATTTTGTTTTACCTTTTTTTTAAAGCTATGTTGTTAGCACACAGAACGCTTCATTGTTGTGTTTTGGGGAGAGGAGAGGGGACAAATGTCGTTGACTCTGTTACTTAGAACCTAAACTTTAAAGTCCCTTCATTTTTGCAAGAGGGGATATTCATGGACACAAGAACAAAAGATTCCCTGATAATGTTTGTTTGTATTGATTTCTGAAAGGTTATAAACATTTAAATTTCCCAGATGCCTATGTCTTGAGGAGGAAATTTTAAAACTCTGCTTACCATGTTCATTCTTTTCACATTGTCATTTGCTTTTTATTTATCACTCCTCTGAGAATGGCATTGGGATCTTTACTTGCTGTCTTAAATCAAGCCATTCTTATAGTGTCAGGCAATCCAGACCTCTGGTGTCAAATACTAACAGAGGAAGGATGGCTCACAGATGAGCTGCATTTCTTTTTTATAGTGTGAATCTTCAGATTAAGAATTCTGCAGTTTTGTTTTCCTCTAAAAGTCAGGGTAGGCTTGTGAAAAGTTGTTAAACAACATACTAAATGTGAAAGTGTCCACCCTCACTCTAAACTTTCCCTGTTCCAAGTATGAATTGAAGATTCTTCATTGGATTTTATATAGTAATTTTACATTTTGGTAGTCCAAGAAGGGGAGTTGGAATTTGTTGTAAAACATTGCAGATTGTAGCCCATGTCCTGCCTGAATACCATTGACTGATCGTTTTATGAAAAGTACCTTTAATAAAGCTGGATATTGTTTGGCTTGGACTATTTTTTAAATAGTGTTCTGTTCACTTTGTAGTGCTGTGTTCTTTCAGTCTTACACTTCTACCTAAACTTCCAAATGTATCTCAAACACGGTAGTAGTATCTCCATAAGGACAGTATGGGGTACTTTATTTGCTCCAGCAAAATTAATTGTACCATATCTGGAGTATTTTCCAGTTAACAGCATATATGAAGGAATTGCACAATTGAATATTTAGCCAGAAACAGATTAACATGTCACAGAGAGAGATTTTCTCTGGTGTTCTCCGAGTACTCAGTCATATGTTTTGCCCCACCTGTCCAGAGAAGAACTGAGCTGTAGTTTTTTTTCCCTGAGGCTCCAGATATATCTCCTTAGGCAAACTAGAGTCATCTCCTTTTGTTTTGCAAATATTTTAATAAATGATTATTTAGTGGCTGCTACATTGGAGAATGAGCACAAGTATGTGGACAAGCGATGGGTGAAAACCACCTGAATACTTCATACATAGTTGGGTTAAAAGACAGGAGTTACATTACACAATTAATAGCCAGGTCATTCTTTCATTTTGATTTGAATATATTACTATACTAGTAAGGAATAATAGAAATATTTTATGAACCAATAAAACAAAAATGGTAACTTCTCATATACTGAATATTCAAAGACTCCTGTGGCTTGACATTAACAAATCAACCCCAGTCAATAGCTCCTCTTGATGATACATGTAAATTGACATAGTTGGACTTTGATGACAAAATTCTGTTGCGTGTTTTGAAAATAAAATGTTTAGTAGCCCTGTCTGCTCTGTTCCATTGATCAGAGTCTGTTTATGCTAATGTTTACACAATACCCTGTAGCTTGTGTGTGTATATGGGTTTTTTCCTGCTCCTGTTGTCCTTATTCTCGCTCTCAGACCCCAGGACACAAGTAACAAAAGAATTTGTTAATGTTTGTTTATATCAATGGAATTGTAACCTGAGGCTTAATACAGATACTTGCTCATCTGCACATACAGGGAGAAGTGTATCCATAACCCGCTGTATCTGCCATGTAACTGGCGTGAACATAAATACACTACTTAAATATAATCTCAGTTTATATAGACATAAGTATGCTTTGAAGCCTAAAAGTTTTTGATTCCTTCAGTGCTGAGTATATTGTGTGCCATCAAATTCTTTCTGACTTACAACGACCTTGTCTTGGATTTTTTTTTTGAGACAGGGCAAATGATTCAGAGAGAGTTTGTCATTGTCTTCCTCTGAAGCTAAGGGGGTGTGATTTGCCCACCACCCTCATGGGTTTCTGTGTCTGAATATGAATTTGAACCCTGGTCCCTCAATGCCCTAGTCCAACATTAAAAGTACTGTATTATTAAACCTCTCTTCGCACTTGCATATAGCAGGGCAATATACAAAGAATGAAATTAACACCAAGATGAAATAGAGAACAAATTAGAGCAGACTGTTTGTATAGCCAAGTTTCATATATGTTTTGGCTGTTGAAATTATATTGATGCCAGTCTTATTTTAATGAAGAGAGTATTCTACAAATGGGCCACTACTCAGAGAAAAAGCACCTTTCCCTATTAAGCTGTTTCCTTTACCAAGGGCATGTGAAGATAAACTTTCCTATCAAGGAGCAATAAGGAACAGTTTAATCAATTCTATAATAAGGTTTGAAACTAAATTAATCCAAGAAATAGCACCTGAATTTAAATTCAATTAGCGGCATAAGTTGAGAAGACATTTCATAATTCTATCCCTTTTTTACTCAGAAGCTTTGACTGATGGGAAGTAATCATAGGTAGGTGGGTATAAAACCTGTTGAGTTCAACTTCTGTGGAAAACCCTGCTAAATTCAATGTATCTTACATGTGTCTAAGCAGAATTCTACTATAAGGCTGGAAACTAACCACATTAGTTTACCACTAAATACAAACTTGCATGCATAGAATCCAAATGAAACAAAGTAATTATATGTAGCATTTACAATTTGACTTAGGAAGTTTCCTAAATAAATAATGTTCCAAAAAGTCTAAGGAAAGAGTATTAATGCATGCATAACAGGACCAACAATGTTTGCACACCATGGTTTGTTTCTTTAACATCTCAGAGAAAAGCAAGGAGGTGGTAGATTAGGTGATGGGGTAAATAAGAGAATAGCTGCTACTCTGAGTAATTAATAATAGAGTCGATGGACCAGTGTCATGAAGCAGGTTCTTGTGTTCAAACCTAAATCTGATGGCTAACAATTTTAGTATTTTCTTATTCTTCACGGAGGGAACCAGAAGTATTTTGCCATAAAAACAGGCTGATTGGTTGTCTACCTCTGTAATTAATGTTAGTACTATCAACAGCTTTGTAGATATTAAAAAATCCTATGCTGAGGAATAGATGGGACATGCTGTCTTCATATTTTTGTGTGTATAGATTCTCAACCGAGTTCCTCACGCCTTACAAGTCCAGCTAAAAAGAATCATACATTATCCTAACTCCTTTTGCTGCAATAAGCATTTTGAACAGAAGCTTCTTTTAAAAGATCAAATTTGCACATAAAAGTGGATTATAAATATGTCCCTCTAGTAAGTGAAACTATTTGCACTCTCTTCTAAAGCAAGGAATCTGAATGCTCATTGCTCAGTTTTTCCAGGAAGATATTAAATCTTCCTCGACTTTTGATCCAGAAGAAAGTAAACCTTCCTTATGTGATTTGGTGAAAAGTGAAAAGCTTAGTCTTCATTTCTTCTGTGAATGTACAACAAGATGTGGCTGTCGCCCACCATCCTTTTTAGGTGAAAGGATTTGTATGTGTCAGTCTGTCAATGCTGTATTTTCTTATACATAATTGGTTGTGTTGCAGCATTTTGCATTTCAGATGTGTTGCAGGAATTATCAACAAGTGAATTGTGCTTCCTCTTTGAAAATCCTCTCATATGCTCCATGATGGCAGAATTATGCAAACTGGAAAAAAGAAGAGCATGTTTTAAAGCTTCCTCTTTTTTTTCCAAATCTTTTCAGAGTAATATGTTGTACTACCTACAAACAATGTGACATACAGGCTATCTGTCAATGATTACTTGAGCCTCTGCTCAAAGGATCTTAACCTGATGCTTTAGTCCAATAAAACAGAATACTGCTTAATCAATGTTCATACTCAAATGGCAACAACAGGCCAAGTCAAAGCCCCAGCAACTGATCCTGTCATAAATTGAGAATGTTTTTGAATTTGTTGAGTCTGAGTTCAAATTGCGGCTCTCCTGGGGACTGTAATTTGTTTGCATGTTTCTATCTTTAATTGCAATTACCAGTACTTGCAATATACTGTCAGGAATAGAAGTCCCCGAGGTAAATGTTTAAAATAGAATATATGAAAAAAATTAAGAAAACACATTAAAGATTAAACCTTTTTTAAAATTCTAAGCAATACAGAATATCTTTTTTCCCCCAAGCGGTTATAGCCATTCAATTCAGTTTAAAAGGAGACTGATCTTTAATCTGTTTTACAATATTAATATTCTGGGTTTCAACTTTATGCTACAATATTAAGATACACCTAATTTAGAGGGAAGTTTTTGTTTGAGCATATAGTGGAATAACTCAGAATTACAACTTTGCAGAATTAACTGGGTTCGTACTTGATGAATGGAACATGTTTGGCTTAGGTGCTGTGGTGTTGGACCAGTATTTAGTATATCTATTGCACCTTGAGAGATGTGCAGCTTCCTATCAGGACTTCTAATGTTTAGCACAGCAAATGCAGGTGTGACAATGCTGTTGCTGTCTAAACTGCACAGGGCCTCTTCGCGTTGGTCGAACAAGACACAAGATAATGGAGGACAGAAGAAAGCCTTGCAAGATATAGAGACTCTACCCTAACTCTGAAGAATGAAGATGGGAAGTTAGCACATCTTGGAGGCCTTTGTTACATTTGCTACGTGGGTTGCTAATAGAAAACCTGGAAATGAATGGAAATTTATTTGTGGTTTTGAAACACGATTCATTTGTAATATTAAAATACTGTAGGGTGGATCTTGTGCCCTATTCAGAAAGTGAGTTACCACACCTGGAGGCTTTCAAAAGAGGCAATTTGTCCTCTTTTTTGGAAGAGGACTCTGAAGAGTCTGAAGGTATCAAAGGCATCAAAAAACAGCTTGATTGTGCGCAGCCCTTAGACCACTCGTAGTTGCCCCTGGTATAAAAACTCCAACAGTCCTGGAACAGTAGAATTCAGTGACCATATTCAGGCTTCATGATATTCTGGTTTAATGTATGGTGTTAGAAAAATGAAGTTAGCCTCCTGGACTACCAGGCTAGAAGAATGAATTTAGCCTGCTGGACTACCAGGCTTCTGCCCTACTCCTAGCAGGAGCACAAGGTAGAGCTTTCCAATTCTTAGAGTAACCTTTCCTCCTTGCAATGCTGGAATTTAATCTGTTGCCCAAGACAACAACTAGCTAAACTTGATTGGTTCATGAACACTAGATTCCTAAATGTAAGTTTTAAAGTTGGCTTGTTTCCATTAATCATAGTTAAAATTAGCCAGTTTGTCTGTTCAGGTGATAGGGTAAGGTCCCTTTCTCCACTACCACCATCATGAGTGCAAGAACTAAGCCCTGGAATATTTTGCATCTTGAGACTGCAGGAATCACTTCGCATTCTCCCAGCCTACACATTAGAACAGAGCTTTGCAAACTTTTCATGTTGGGGACACACTATTTTGGACATGCATCATTTCACAACACAGTAATTCAGTTTTACTGCCAAACGAGGCTAACCCCTTATAAGAGACACAGACACATACATAAAATATAATAACAAAACACATGGGGACACAACATATCTCATGAAAACTTTTCATATATTTTTTAAAATCTATGATTTATAAATAATAACATACATTTCCAAGATTGTAGGCGACACACCTACACACTTCAGATGACACACTAACGTGCCACGACACACCATTTGGAAAGCCCTGCATTAGAATCATTTTGGAGGACCCTAAGCAAGATAAAAGCATGTAAGGAATGGTTAGAACAGTAATATAGTGCTGAATGCTCCAGAATTTAGAGAGTTAAAAACTAATATAGAAATCAATCCATTGAGTGACTCATTCACTTTGTGTGACAAATTTGTTTTGATACTTCAGGGCTTTTTAGCTATGGAAACAACAATAATGAAAGAATACAGTTTTTAGAAGCACTGGTAGGATGAGAAATGTGCCCTTTAAAGTGAAAAGGTGTTATGATCAATATGGGAAACATAATGAAATGTTAGAGCTAGCTTCTTGCTTGCATTTTTTTTAAAAAAGGCCCTGGTTTTTAATTATTTTAAAGGAGAGGAAGAGAAAATTTGCTTTGAGTTAAAATAGGCAGTACAAATTAGAGGGAACAGATCTGTGTATTGGGGTACTGAGGTCTACGAATGGAATTAATGCCTCTCAAGGCCACCCAAAGCATGAGATAAGGGAGAAGATTACACGCTCATGTCCTCATTCCTTGTACAGAAGCAGGATGGGTAGTCTAACCTTATTTCAATAATGCCAGGGGGAAGAGAGTGCTGGATGTCAGGTAAATTTAAGGAGCCCAAGATGCCACATATGAATAACTGTAGAGTCCCATAGTCAAAATCCTGTGTTTGCTACTTGAGAGGATCACCTCATGCAATCCAGTGGCAGGGTTCATCCAGGTGACTAATGTATATCTACAACAATATGGGAGAGTCATTTTTAAAGGCTAAAATCCTAAATGGGAAGGGGAACCAGGGAAGGGAGTCCAGCTGGGTTCTTGCTGGCAGGAAAGGAAGGATCAACAGAGTTGAATTTTAGCTTGTTTTCTCTCCTTTGGGGCTGGTCTTTTCTTGTCACCCACACATGCAGGGCTGATGTTTTAATTGAGCCGTCCAACTGGACTCCAAGGTATCTTTGCCTTCTTAGCTACACGCAGCCAAACTGCATCAATAAAAATGATGTGCACTTTATTCATTAATTGCGTTGATAATATAGCCCACTGGACAAATCCCTTTGGGGCATTTTACAATCAAAAATCCAAACAGGCAATAAAATAACCAAACAACACAGCCATTTCCAGTATGAACATGTTAAAATATTAAGATGCCTTAAAAAGAGGAGTAAAAGTGAAACTAAGGCCATTTCCACACTGGACTGTTATAGTGCTATTATTCCACTCGCAACATCCTATGGAATCCTGGAGTTTGCAGTTTCGGGAGGAGCCGCCCGGTCCCTCCCGAAACTGCAAACCTCAGGATTCCATAGGATGTTGCAAGTGGAATAATAGCGCTATAACAGTCCAGTGCGGGAATGGCCTTAAAAGGACAAATTAAATATCAGATGCCTCTTGGAAGAGGGTATGGCATTGAAATGTATATTAATTTACGTCTGTTTGCAGTACTTTACACTTCCTTAAAGGTCATGTGCCATTTTCTTGAGCCACATGCACAGTTTGGAAAGAGACCTTTGAACCTCTACACAGTTCACTTAAGCTGGATTTCCTCCTGAATTTGAGGGTGCCATGACTGAATATCGTCCATCACATCTGAAACTGCTTCTGAGACAGATTTTTTTCCACCACAATTTATGATGATTTGGGCAGGTGAGAGAGAGGTATAATTCAGCTGGAAGATCTGATGTTGATTTACTGTGCCCTTTGGGTATTTCTCACTCAGTGCGGCTCTTGATTCAATCCCATTTGTAATGCAAATATATAGCCTTAATTGATGAGAATTGACCAGAATAGTTATTCACATTACAAATGCCACTCTTCCACTTTCTCTTTTGCATCAAGAACAGTTGGGGCAGTTAACATCTTCCTGGGTGAAAATGCTAATTGTCTTAACTATGGGTATCCCACATTTTCCCCCTTATTTTTATATGTATTCATACTTTATTCTGTCACATGGTGGCACCAGCTAACCATGAAATCACTGGCTGAAATCAATCCAGAAGGATTCTATGCAGCTCTAGAACTGAAATTGAAATTTATCAGTTGGACTTGCAACAAAATGTTGTGCTATGCATTGTTTTTCTTTAATTTCTTCTACCCTGTCATGCTTCCATACTCTTCTAGGAAAATCCCTCATGATCATTATCATAATTATATTAAGTTATATTTCATTTTTCTCCAGTCTTTTTTTTCCACTCAAGGAGGCTTACAAAAGTTAAAGCCGATAGAGCCAAAAAGGTTCACATCATACGAAAGCAAAAAACATAATTAAATTTTAACCAGACCACTTAATTATTTTCTTCAGCGCATGAAAACATGTGCTATAACTGCCACAAGATGGTGCGTTGTACTCAGCACTCTCTCCACTGAGCATGCTCAGACCTCATTGGCATATTTTTGGATCCTAACTCACAGGTTTGTGGATATTTTTCCTTACATATTTTTGAACTTCAGGTGCCATTCTGACTACTGTTAATTTATATATAAGCTCTTTAAACAATGAGCCAAGTAAACAGCTATTCCCTTCATCCCAAAGATCTGTAGTACTGTGATGGGGGTCAGGCACCCCGATAATTATCAATACCTTACCAAGCTACAATTTCCAGAATTCTTTAGAGAAAGAAAGAATATTCAAAGGAAACATGCAATCAATAGTTCTCAACCATTGACTGTCCACCATTTTAACTGTGACAGGGATAGTATTTACAAGGACATTCTCTTGGCATTGCAATCAGCAGAGATAGTGTGATTTTTTTTTAATTCCCTTTTCTTCTGTCCTTTCTTCCCTTGTTGGCTTATATTGTCCTTCCATCTGTTTCACATTTTCATCTTTTATCACACTGCTTTGTGTTCTATGACACCAGGAAAGACCTTAAAGCTACAAGGGGGAGAAAAGTCAGACTATGAAACAATTTTCCTGAATTTGGAACTCTCCAGATCTGTGGGACTACCCCTCCCATCGTCACTGGAACTGATAGGGGTTCTAGACTAAAAACCCTTGGAAAGCAACAGTTTAGGGACGGGTGCATGAAACCTAAATTTAGGACAATGCCTTCGTTCTAGAGCAGTCCAACATCACCATCCAGCATCCCTCAGCACTCTTTCTCCAAGGGCCCCCAAAATGATCACCACGGCTGCCTTGGGCCTTGTATGGCAGTGTCATCCACCAGCAGGCATTTTAATAGGGGATGTAGAGAATAAGGTGATCAATAGGAACTTGGGAGAGACAAGTTTTTGGGAAACCCATTCTAGCTTGGGCATTTGTTATGTACCGTTACGTTGACTTTGACATGGTGACCTTATGAATAAGAGATGACTGAGTCCCATTCATCAACTCAGGTTTTCCAAACTTAGGGTCATAGCTTCCTAGACTGAGTCGATCCATTCACAATGTAGTCTTTCCCTTTTCTGGTGAGTCATATCATCTCATGATATGTCCAAAATCCAACAGCCTCAGTTTAGTCATCTTTGATTCCAGTGAGAGGTCAGGCTTGATTTGCTCAAACATCCATTCTTTTAGTAGTCCATGGTATCTGTGGAATTCTTCTCCAGCATCACATTTCAAATAAGTTGATTTTCTTCCTTTCAAATTTCTTCATTGTCCAGCTTTCATATCCTACACATAGAAATCAGCTGGCCTGGATGTTTCTTTGGTATTTAGTGATACATCTTTACCCTCGAGGGTATTTTCTACTTTCTTTATGCGTGCCTTTCCAAGTCTTAGTTGTCTTCTGATTTCTTGACTACAGTCTTCATTTTGATTAACGGCTGAACCAAGGCATAGGACATTTTTAACTATTTCAATGTCTTCATTACTTACTTTAAAGTTATGCAAATCATCTGTGGTCGTGATTTTTGTCTTTTTAATATTCAGCTTGAGCATTATGGGAATTTTGACACCCAAAAGTAATGTTTCTTCTTCGTGGTCTCTGTGCCTTCATACACTAGGAGCTTTAGCGCCTGCGCGGTAGCGTTCGGAAACTTCTAGAGCTTGTTCGCTTGGCGGGAACCCCTCCCCACGCCGGTACTGCGCATGCTCCTCCCGCCGAGCAACGGTCTCTCCTCAGTTCTTTCTCGTCCGCCGCCGCGTACGGAAGGTTCTTCAGTTTGTTCCTCTCACGTTGTGCTTGGCTTGCTGTTTTTCACGGTTTTACGGACTTTCGGACTGTCTTTGACCTCTCTTTCGGACTCCCCCTTCGGTTTTTCGTCTTTTTGGATTTCGGAGTTTGGCGTTCTTCGTCTTATGTCCGCGCTCTTTAAGAAGTGCGTGTCCTGCGGCCGCAAGGTTGCCCTCAACGACGGCCATAAGGAGTGTCTCTTCTGTTTGGGTGAGTCCCACAACATCCGGACTTGCCCAATTTGCCGGGATTTTACTTCCCCAAACTCTCCGCAACCGCTCCGCGAGACTCAAATCTTATTGTTGGGAACAGTCTCTGCGGGCGATAGACGAGACCTCCACTTCCAAGATGGCCGACAAGAAGACGACCACGCCATCGACGGTATCGGCGGCTCCTTTCCGTCCACCTCGTCGGTATCGGGCTCGGTACCGGCGAAAACGCCGATCTCGGCGCTACCGAGGATCCCGAAGCTGTCGGCGGCTGCCAAGTCAGCAAAAGGATCCTCGACGGCGAGGAAGGCTGAGGCTCCCCTTACGGAGACGCCTGCTAAAAAGCGCCCTGCTCCGGACGGAGGCAAGGGCAAGGAGAAGGAGAAGAAGAAGAAGAAGAAGAAGGAAAAGAAGCGCTCCCCGGCTGGGGACGTTCGACCTCCTACTCCTCCTCCTACTCAGCAGCCTTCCAAAGGGCGAGGCGAGTCCGTCGATCTCTCGGACGATGAGATCGAGGACGTTCCCCAACAGCGCCCGGACTCGCCTGTGGCAGACCCTCCAACCCTGGTGGAGGAGCGCCACCGCCCTTTTAGCCGTCGCAGGTCGGCCGACCTGCAGCAGAGAGAGCCCTCTGCTTCTCCGGAGCGGCGTTCGACCTCCTTTAGGTCCCGGTCCCGCTCTTCCGAGCGTCCGGTGGCCTCGCCGCCTCCGAGGGAGACAGAGAGGAACAACCTCGCTCGTCTGCCTCCAGATACACCTCGGCGTCCTACGTGGCCAGGTACGCGAGGGAATCTGAATGGAGAGAGCGCCCGGCCTCCTATCGGTCGCATTCGCCATCGTACCGGGATCGGTACCATCGTGGCCCGAGTCGCTGGGAGACCTTCCGGAGGTCCCGGTCACCTCGTCGACAGCGCGAATCGCGCTCGCCTAGAGGGGACGAGGCTCGGTACCGTCGACGCCGAAGCCGATCTCCGTCGGACCGCCGCTCCTTCAGCCGCTCTCCCTCTCCTCGATATCATAGGGCGAGGGAGCCTTCACCAGGGTACCGGGCGATATCGCCACCTCCTAGGGTCACGGCAACGGCGACGCGCCCTACGGAGTCGGTGGTGACTGAGCGGGCTACGACGACGTCAGCCTGCCAGACTACCCCGGTCACCACCAAGAGGGTGAAGTCAGTAGTCAGCCATCCCAAGCGGGACGCTGCTGCTACCACCGCCCCGGCTGCGGAGAAGCCTAGGAAGGCAACACCTGCGGCGACGAAGGAGCCGGAAAGCGAGCGGCGAGAGGACTCACCGAGCTCGGAGTCGTACGACTCGAGTGCGGAGTCAGAGGTGTCTGAGGCGGCCTCCAGGAGTCTCCTCCGTTGGGATTCGGGGACCCGATCCCAGATTCTGCTCCAGAGGACGTCCACCAGTTCTCTGCGATGCTGCTCCGCATGGCCACTACCCTCGGCCTTAAGATCGCCGATGCGGAGCCGGAGGACGACGATCCAGCCTTCTCCGTCTTCGAGGAGAAGCGACCTTCCACGGCCCCGCTGCCTCTCCTGCCCCGGGTATCCAGACTGGTGAAGGCCGCCTGGGATAGACCGGCCTCGGCTCAGCCGATACCGCAGCGGTTAGAACACCTCTACAGGGTGCAGAAGGATAACGCCGGTTATCTCTTTAATCACCCTGCACCGAATTCTGTGGTCGTCGAGTCGGCACAGACGAAGGGCTCCGGCAGGCAACACACCACCCCACCGGACAAAGAGGCAGGAGTTGGACGCCTACGCAAGGAGGTTTTATTCAGCTGCCTCCTTGCAGATCAGGCTGTCCAACACTCAGGCTTGCCTCGCGGCATACCTGAAAAAAGTGCTCGATCGCCTGCAACCGGCGATGGAGGCGGTACCGGAGGACATCCGCCAAGCCTCCTCCGTGATCTACAACGAGGCCATCTCCATCGCTCGCCACCAGATGGCCTCCTCCAGGCACGCAGTGGAGATTGCCTCCCGTGTCATGGCGGGATCCGTCGGCCTCCGCCGCCATGCTTGGCTGCGACCGGCCGACACCCCAGGAGGACACCAGAAGGAGGATTGAAGATCTCCCCTTCGACGGTGAAGGCCTATTCAATTCGTCCACAGACGAAGCTTTGGACAATCTCGTCAAGGCGAGGCTGACCGCCAAAAAGATCGGGCTGCAGCCGGCCACGCAAGCCCGCAGGGCCTCCCCCTTTCCGCCCATCCTGGCGACGATCTTCCACCTCGTCGTTCCAGCGTTCGGCCCAGTCTGGACAGTCGAGACCGTCCTCCGGCTCATCGGCCAGACGCACGATTAGGCGGCGCCCGGCTTCGTCCAAGAAGTCCTCCTCCGAGACAAAGTCTCGGTTTTGATGTGCCTGGCAGGACCTACCAACACCCACTCTTCAGCCTACCATCAGCGCTCGGAGACCGACCGACACTGGCTCGACACCTAGCGGAGTGGCAGTATGTCACCACGGACTCTTGGGTGCTTTCCATCGTCCGTCTTGGCTACGCCATCGAGTTTCTCGATATTCCTCCTCGCGGCGTTTACTACTCCACGCCGTCGAGTCCGGCCCTCCTGGAAGAGATCCAATCCCTCCTCCAGAAAGGGGCGATCGAGCAGCTCCCGCAAGAGGCCAAGACCACAGGCTTCTTCTCCAGGTACTTCACGGTACCGAAAGCCGACGGTACCCTCCGGCCGATCCTAGACCTCAGAGGGGTGAACTACTACATCCGCCCCAAAAGGTTCAAGATGGTCACGATACCGTCGATCCTGCCCTTCCTACATCGAGGGGACTGGTTCGCCTCCATCGATCTCCGAGACGCATACTTCCATATCGCCATTCGCCCGCAGCACAGACGATACCTCCGCTTCGCCATCGACGACACCTGTTACCAGTACAAGGTGCTGCCGTTCGGACTCTCGACTGCCCCAAGGGTCTTCACCAAGTGCATGGCCCCGGTGGTATCCTACCTGCGGACGAAGGGGGCTTTTGTCTTCCCTTACCTCGACGATTGGCTGTTGGTGGCGTCCTGCAAACAGAGACTTTACCACGACGTCCACATGACGTTGTCACTCCTGACCCGCCTTGGTCTACGGGTGAATCCGAAGAAGTCCCACCTCGAGCCGGCGAGGATCTGGACTTCATCGGGGCGACGCTCGACTCGACCTCCGCCAGGGCGTACCTGCCAGAGTCTCGAGCCCAAACCCTGATCCGGGCCGCCGCTCACGCTCGTACCCGGGCCCCCACGTTATCTGCGAGAAGCGTCCAGCAGCTCTTGGGCTACATGGCTGCGACGACCGCTGTGACATATCTCGCCAGGCTGAGAGCAAGACCTCTTCAACACTGGTTCGTCCGCATATTCGACCCCCTGCGAGACGAACAGACACTCCGACTGCAGCTGCCGGGAGACGTCCGCTCATCCCTCCGATGGTGGCAGTCGCGACGCAATCTCATGTCAGGGATGCCTTTCCAACAGCCGACACCGAAGGTGACGGTAATGACCGACGCCTCCCTGTATGGATGGGGTGCCCACTGCGGCGATCTCAGAGTCCGCGACAGATGGACCGACGACGAGACCGCTCTCCATATCAACGCGTTGGAGCTACTCGCCGTCTGGAAAGCCCTACGGGCGTTCCGCCACGCCGTGGCGGGGCGCACGGTCCTGATTCTGACGGACAACCCACCACCGTCTGCTACATCAACAGACAAGGTGGGACTGATTCCACGACCCTGCTCCACATCGCGCTCGACCTGTGGGACTGGTGCATTCGCCTGCACACGCATCCCGTGGCAGTTCACCTGGCCGGGCAGGAGAACACCACGGCAGACGCCCTCAGCAGGGACACCTCATCCCATCACGAATGGTCTCTCTCCGGAGAGGCGTTCAGACTGATTCGGGATCGGTGGGGCGAACCATCGATCGACCTCTTCGCGACCAGGGAAAACGCGAAGTGTCGCCGATTCTTCCAGAGCGGGCCACGATCGCGCCTCCATCGGGACGCTCCAGCTTCCGTGGACCGGGGAACTCCTCTACGCGTTCCCGCCGTTCCCGCTGCTCGGCCGGACGATATCGAAGATCCTCGCCGACCGAGCCGACGCGATCCTGGTAGCCCCGTATTGGCCGAGGCAACATTGGTTCGCACCCCTGCTACAAGCCGCACGGGACGACCTGCTCCGGCTGCCACCGACACCGGACCTGCTCTCCCACTCCGGCGGCCGAGTCCTCCATCCGGACCTGCCACGCCTGGCCCTCCATGCCTGGAGGATATCGCACTAGACGACCCCGTCCTCGGTACCGTCCTCGTCGCGGCCAGGAAGGAATCCACCCGTCGCAACTATCAATACAAGTGGCGACGCTTCCTGACCTTCGCTAACGAGAGGAGTGAGCCGGTATCGCCCGCGGGGCTCTCGACCGTCCTGCATTTCCTCCTGCACCTCCGGCAACAGGGGCTGGCGTTTCCATCCCTGAAGGTGTATCTCTCCGCGATCGTGGCATACCAACCGCCACGGTCGGCTGCCTCGGCCTTCTTCAGGAACGAATACCGTTAAGCGGTTCCTGAAAGGACTACATCATCTCTACCCGCCGGTATCGCCGCGCTACCGCCGTGGTCCCTCTCCTTGGTGCTCTCGCAGCTGACAAAGCCGCCCTTCGAGCCGATGGCGACCTCGGATGACAGGCTCCTGACCATGAAAACTGCCTTCCTGGTAGCGGTGACCTCAGCGAGGCGAGCGGGTGAGATCACAGCTCTTCGATCCGATGAGCCCTTCACGGTCTTCCACAGGGACAAGGTGGTCCTGAGACCTGACATCTCGTTCCTGCCTAAGGTGGTGTCCAGTTTCCATCTCAACCAGGACATCATCCTGCCTGCCTTCTTCCCGAACCCGACGACACCGTTGGAGCGGTCCCTCCACTCACTGGACGTGCGTCGGGCATTGGCCTTCTACAAGGACAGGACTGCTTCCTTCCGACAGACGCCGCATCTCTTCGTTTGCTATGGGCGACGTCGGAAGGGCCTCAAAGTGTCCACCCAGCGCTTCTCCAAATGGGTGGTGAGGACTATTCAACTGGCGTATGAGCTCGCGAGGAAGCCTCCGCCAGTCCTGCTTCGAGCCCACTCCACCAGAGCGGTGGCTACTTCTGCGGCCCTCCTGCGAGGAGTTGACCTGCATGAACTCTGCCGTGTGGCGACCTGGTCCCAACCGTCGACCTTCGTGCGCCACTACAGGCTCGACTGCCGGTCGCGCAGAGATGCCCGGTTTGGACGTGAGGTGTTGGCTTCCGTGCTGTAGGACCTGACCCGCCGTCCGACCGGTAAGCTACACAGTCTCCTAGTGTATGAAGGCACAGAGACCACGAAGAAGAAGAACAGGTTGCTTACCTGTAACTGTGGTTCTTCGAGTGGTCATCTGTGCCATCATACACACCCACCCTTCCTCCCCTCTCTTTCAGGTCCCTGTAGGTTCTACGGCGGACGACAGAACTTGGAGAGACCGTTGCTCGGCGGGAGGAGCATGCGCAGTACCGGCGTGGGGGAGGGGTTCCCGCCAAGCGAACAAGCTCTAGAAGTTTCCGAACGCTACCGCGCAGGCGCTAAAGCTCCTAGTGTATGATGGCACAGATGACCACTCGAAGAACCACAGTTACAGGTAAGCAACCTGTTCTTTCCAGCTCTAGAGGAGACCCATGGAAAGGATTTTGCTGAGTGACCCTTCAAACATGGGACAATTTTGTTCTGTCGATGACTGTCCAGTGTGATAACAAGTTAGCTGTAAGCCTAGGGCAGGTTTCATACAATTTGTCCCAAGATCAGGCACGGTACTGATGTAAAAGAACAACAGTATTTTCTGTAAGATTATTAATGTAACAGATAAGGAAGTCAAGAGTGTGAAAAGCATGAATTACTCGTGCATGAATATGTTTAATAAGTTGCACTGGTGATGCTACCTTACCTGCTGCCCTGCTTAAGCACCCCAGCTAGCTGAACCTGGCTTTTCATCAAAAGCCCTCAAACATGTTGAATCATTTCAAGATGAAAATAAAAATATTAAAACATTTAACATTATTTTGCAGACTACTCAACATTTGAGAGCAAATTATTCTGTCCTACAGAACAACTTGCACTTTGGAGAAGATGTTATTGCTGCCCCACCCTAATTAAATTACTGCCAGGGTGAGGCAATTCAAGGCAATAAAATGGCTGTTAACTGAACAAAGGAGTCCTTAGTTATAGCTTTTCTGTTTTGCGTGGCCTGGATTGATGAAAGTCATTGCTTTTTCAGAAAGGAGAAAGGGAGATCTGTAGAGGAGGAAGAATTAAGTTGGTTTTGTTGTTGTGTGCCTTCAAGTCCTTTCTGACTTATGACAGCCCCAAAGTGAACCTACCTCAGAGTTTTCTTGGCAAGATTTGTCCAGAGGGGGTCTGCCTTTGCCTTCCTTTGAGGTTGTGAGAGTGTGACTTGCTCAAGGTCACCCAGTTGGTTTCCATGGCCAAGCAGGAAGGGACTTATATGGCTCTGGCCCTATCAGGGGTGGAAGAATGTGAGGAAGGCTGAAACTGAAATAAGTTGTTATAGAATCATAGAATCATAGAAATCTAGAGTTGGAAGAGACTACAGGGGCCATCCAGTTCAACCCCCTGCCATGCAGGAACACCCTCAAAGCTATCCCGACAGATGGCCATCAAGCCTCTGCTTAAAAACCTCCAAGGAAGGAGACTCCATTACACTCTGAGGCAGCAGATTCCACTGCCGGACAGCCCTGATTGTCAGGAAGTTCTTCCTGAGGTTCAGGTGGAATCTCCTTTCCTGCAGCTTGAATCCATTGCTCCTTGTCCTGGTCTCTGGAGCAGCGGAAAACAAGCCCTCTCCTTCCTCTACGTGGCATCCCTTCAAATATTTAAACATGGCTATCATGTCCCCTCTTAACCTCCTCTTCTGCAGACTAAACATACCCAGCTCTCTAAGTCTATCCTCATAGGGCATGGCTTCCAGGCCTCTCACCATTTTGGTCGCCCTCCTCTGGACTTGCTCCAGCTTGTCAATATCCTTTTTGAATTGGGCTGCCCAGAACTGGACACAGTATTCAAGATGTGGTCTAACCAAAGCAGAGTAGAGTGGTACCAGTACCTCCCTCGATCTAGACACCATACTCCTATTGATGCAGCCGAGAACTGCATTGGCTTTCTTGGCTGCCGCATCACACTGCTGACTCATGTTCAGCTTGTGGTCTATGAAGACTCCTAGATCCCTTTCACACGTACTGCTATCCAGCCACGTGTCCCCCATCCTATATTTCTGTATTCCATTTTTTCTACCTAAGTGTAGGACCTTACACTTCTCTCTGTTGAATTTCATTTGGTTCCTCTCCAATCTATCCAGGTCATTTTGAATTTTGATCCTGTCCTCTGGCGTATTAGCAACCCCTGCACTACATAGTTTTTTTTTTTTAATTTAATTAAGTTTACATTAAACATAAAAAAACCCCTTCCACTTCCGTCTTTTCCCCAATTTAATCTGCTTTTTATCTTCATACATGCATATTTTAGCCATAACAGTATTCTTTCATTATTACATTGTACATCTTACATTAATGCATTACTACTTGTAACATATCTTATACATTATTACATTCTTTATTTTCATTGTTACTTTCTATATTATTTCTTATCCAATCCAATACTTCTGTCCATTCCCTTTCAAAGTTCTGGTTGGTTTATTTTTCAGTAAGAGTGCTAATTTTTCTGTTTCTACCATATCCAGTACCTTGAGTTTCCATTCTTTTATATCTACATATCCCCTTTTTTTCTGGTATTGTGCATATGTCAATCTTGCAGCAGTTATCATATATAACAATATCTTCTGATGACCCAACATATTTAACAAATAAAACTCTGGCTTCATCTCAAACTTAAGAGCATACATTCTTTGGATTTCATCATGAATTTCTTTCCAAAATTTCCTTGCTATCTTACAGGTCCACCACATATGAAAAAAGGATCCCTCCTTTTCATCACATTTCCAACATCTCGCATTCCCATTTTTTGTTATTTTTTGTAATCTTTTAGGTGTCATATACCATCTATGTAACATTTTATAAAAATTTTCTCTCAATTTTAAATTTGGTATAGATTTTATGTCTGTTTTCCATGCCTTCACCTATCATACTCTATTGGATGACCGATATTTTATGCCCATCTTATCATATTATCTTTCACAGTCTCTGATTCCATTTCTCTTTGCAATAATAGTTTATAAAATTTAAAAATTCTCTTTTTCTGGTCCCCTTTCATCAATATATCTAGTTCATTTTCTTTCCTTTCAAATCCATATAATTTTTGGTCCATCTTGAATCTCTCTTTTAATTGTCTCCATGGGAACCAATTAAATTCATGTCCTAAAGCTTTTAATTCATCTTCTGTGCACATTCTTGGCTTATCTCCTTCCCATTTCAACAATTCTTGGTAGGTCAATAGATTCCCTTGTTTTGTTGGAGCAATTTTGTAAGCTTCTTGGGGTGAAGTCCACATCGGAAGTCTTCTATAAAATTTATGCTTTATTTGTAGCCACACTTTTAGTAATGTCTTTCGGATACAATGATTACTAAACTCTCTGTTCACCTTTGTTTTATCATAACACAAGTATCCAGTTATCTGCACTACATGGTTACATCAGTTTAATACTAGTTTAACTGCTGTAACTCCATCCAAAGGAATTCTGGTATTTGTTGAGATCCTTGGGATTCTTTGCCATTCTAGCCTCCTGAATTCAGGTACCCTGATTGCCTGTCTGCCTTACAGAATTCAACTCATTTAATTCTAAATCCCTTTCTTTTCAGGAATTGTAGTTCAGGAGAATGGATTAGATCTCCAGCTGAGAATTCTAAGTATGCCACTGAACTACAAATCCCAGGATTCCTTAGGACAGAGCAGAGTCTGTTCTACAAGAAAGTCCAATTACAAAGGAGATGAAACCGGTTACTAAACTGATATATCTGATTTACGCCACTGAGTGCCAACTTACTATGTAAGTAAAACAACCACCAGCTTACCTACATGCCATCTCCGGTTTTGACAGAAAATTAAAAGAACCAGTGGCTTTAGTTCAGAACATTACAGCCTATCTGACTTGTTGGTGGTTACAACAGAAACTTCTGGCATTCTGGGTGGACCTCGGAGTCTCCCACCTTTTGAGGTAGGGTTGAGTTTTCAGGGCCAAGCCTAGAGTCTCAGGGATTGGGCTGGAGTTATGGGGCCTGGACTGGGGTTGCCAGATCTCAGGATCTGGACTGGCATCTCAGGTTGCCATAAGTCAGAAATGACTTGAAAGCACCCAGCAACAACAACAGTAGAACTAACACACAAGAATATGTCTGTCAGTACACATTTCTGTACAGAAATTCTCAAGATGGTTTCGGTACTTTCAAAGGTGCTGAGACACTGTTCCACATGAGATATTTTCTATAGATTCTTCAAACTGTCCTGTGTGAGCAGGCAGCTCAATCTGTTCATGAAGCAACATTTAAACATCTCTTTCTACCACCCTGACCTCATTTCTCTGATCATTTCACAGCTAAACTGCCACAACCGGGTCTTTGTCACAATTTATGTTTGGAGCATGTCAAAACAGGAGGAAGGAATGACGATGCACAAACAGTGAGAGGCATGATAAATTATTTGGAAGCAGTTGCTGTTGAAAAGAAATTGTACAAGTCAGGTTTAGAGTTCCTTCCCTCCCTATAATAATAACCTTTTAATGCAACAGCAAAATTGTTTTTATGTAATTTCACACACACACATACACATGCGTACACAATGAACTGGATACAAAGAAGACTCTAGCAAGCAAAAATAGTGTAGTGCATGGCTAGAGCAAGGGCAGGAATCAAGGGGCTCTCTATACTGGACTGCAAGTCCCAGCATTTCCCACTTTTGGCTATGCTGGCCACAGCCAACTGGGACTTGCTGTCCAGGAACATGTAGAGATATGAAACTCAGCTTAGTTACTAACCTATTTCACTCTGCAAAGTTATACCACTTTAATACCACTTTCATTTTCCTTCAGTCCCCAGAACTGTAGCATTGCAGTAACCTAAAAGGTCAGGAGAGCATTTTATAAACAGTTTAGGTGTCCAAAGAAAAGGGACAGGCAAAGTGACCAAGGGAATGGAAACACATAAAATATAAGAGTCAATGGTTGTAGCCCAACATCCCCTCAGCATAACATAACTACACCACACCAGCACCACGCAAACCCCATGCAGTGTGCTGGTAACTGGTTTATGTGGTGCAATGTGCAATGCACAACCACAGTATGCAACTCTTGCTATTAGAGAAAACATCTGTTGCACTATAGTGAATAATTTAACCCTACGTGCACAAGTTGCACATGCGTATGTCACTACTAGGGTTCCAGTCTACATGTGAATTATTTTCAGTGTCTCACTCTCTGCAGTGCTACGAATGTGGGGTTTAAAGGAAGACTTCATTGGGGGCAGAATTCTTATCTGGGTGATAATATCTGTCATGCCCCCATCCCAGGACCCAGACAGGACTCTTCCCAACAGCCACAACACAGAGACATGAATCAGACAATACTTATGGCAGCCACTGTCGGTGAAAAAGGGAGAACCCAGGAGATTCAGAGCATTTATATGGCAAGAATGCATCAATTAGACAACTGGGGGGAGGCTGTCAGCCTGTAAAAACAGGGAAAGGGATGGGAAGAAGTCATTCCAAACAACTGATCTTATCAATGAAAGCAGCACACTTCATGGCTGCTTGTGTTCCTAGAAACCTTGACCCTTGCCTTGTGTACAGACTTTGCTACTGGATTGTCGCTTTGAATTCACTATGGGCTTGGACTGCAAAAGCAACAACCAGTACTGGCTAATAAACTGTTATAAACTTTGCTGGTGGCTCCTGATAAAAGACTGTAATTGGAGAGCTGTAAATCTTGGCTGGCTGCCAGCACAGGACAACATCGTCATTTTGCTCCCTTGCAGCTACATCCATGGCTTCACAGACCTGTGCCCTGGTGGCCTTCTGTTTTGATTACTGTAATGTAGGAACAGGAATTATGCAGTCCTGCAGAGGTGCAGTTCCCAGAAATTTTTACCATTGACTCTGCTGTCTAGGACTGATGGGAGTTGCACTGCAACATCTTCTAAAGGGTGGCATGATTTCTGCACACACTGTAGGTGGGGCTGCCCTTGAAAACTTCTTGCAAGAAGTGCTATATTATTGTTACTCTCTCTCTGACAGCATGCTGTTGTTTCTTCTTCTCAATGTGCTTTAATACTTTCCCCAAATCTGTTTTTATGTTTTAGTTGCACCTCTGTTTTTATTTGAATTTTATTATACTTGCCAAAAGGTGTGGCACAGACGCAGGTAGATTGGCAGGCTGAAGTCCTCTAGTTGTCATCTCTCCTCTCGCCTTCTCCTTTCTTTGCATTTCAAAGTTTTTACTCTTATCTTTAGCATGACAACATCCTCGATTTCTTCATTCCCATGGACAGTAGTTTAGAAAGTTATAAAATAAAAAATATATATGTATATGATAAGGAACCTGGGTCATTCTGCTCCCTACGCACAATGAATTGCATTGTCTCCCTCAGGCAATTGATTCAGCCTTCCAGCCTGCCCTTTCCTGAAACTGCGTGCATTTTTTTAAAAAGGATGCCTGAAGGCACATTTTTATCACATGTAAAATAAATTGCAGCCTAGATTTTCCCTCCTGACTCAACTACTAGTGCTTAAAAAGAGCGGGAGTCAAAGAAGCTCAGAGATTTTCCCTTCCATTTCTCCAGCTACACATTTAAGATGTTAGAAGAGAATAAGAAAACAGATGGGCCCACAGAACGAAAATAAAAGGAAACTTAAGAATTATTCTTAAGGTGAATGCACCAGGTCCCCATTTTGCTTTCTGGTAAGAGTAAGCCAGCATGGGATGATGATTTAAGTGGCAGACTAAGACTCTGGGAGGAGCAGGGTTCAAATCCCCATTCAGCCCTGGAAATCTGCTGGGCAAGTCGCACTCTCTCAGCCACAGAGGAAGGGCAAGGGAAAACCATCTCAGAACAAATCTTGCCAAGAAAACCCATTTCAGGGGGCCACCATAAGCTGGAAGCAACTTGAAAGCACAAACCAACAACAAATTGGTGCATGTCGGGAAAATTTGTCAAGAAAGGAATAGACTAAAACACAATTTATGAAGATGAAGAAATCCAGTTATGAGGAATAAGGATGACTGAATAGCAATAATTTACAACCTCTGTAAAAAAAAAAAAAAAGGCAAGATAGTTTGTCTTCCCTTAGCAATCAAGATGGTACAATGGGTCAAGTGTCACGCTTAATGCTGGATGAGGACTGCAGTCTAAGAAGCTGATAGGAAAGGAGACTGAATAAATCCTGTTCTTAGCCTGAGTCCCCTTGTCTATAAAATAGGTATTATAATTAGTTAGTATTGTTGTTGTTGTGTGCCTTCAAGTTTACTCCAGTTCATGATGACCTTCTCCTAGAGTTTTCTTGAAAATATTTATTCAGCTAAGTTTTCCATTGCCTTCCTGTGAAATCTGGGTGAGTGTGACTTGTCCAAGATCACCCAGCAGATTCCCACGGCTGAGCAGGGATTTAAACCCTTATGGAAACCCACTGGGTAACCTTGCATGCATCACACACTCTCAGCCCCAGAAAACTGCAAGATAAATTCACCTTAGGGTTGCCCTAAGTCACAGACAACTTGTAGGCACACAACAACAACAATTCCTGGAGTCCCAGTGCTACACTCAAACAACAACTATACTATACTGGCTCCACTTGTGGCGACCCTATCATAAGGTTTTCTTATCAAGATTTGTTCAGAGGAGGTTTGCCATTGCCTTCGTCTGAGGATGAGAGAGTGTGACTTACTCAAGGGATGATAGGTTCACCTTAGGGAACAACTTGAAGATACACAGCAACAACTAGTAAATGAACAAATGCCTACAACAGCTTTGTAAAGTAGGCCAGTACTATTTTCTCCTTCCATGAGACAAGCAGGGTGAGAAGAGAATGAGTCACTTGTCTGAGACACCATAGGGAGTGTGTGGCTGTCAGCTCTATAAGAAAAAAGACTTAAACTGTCAGGTAACTGCCACTCTTTTAATTTAGGGTTCCTGTTTAAAACATGAGATCAAAAATCCCAAGTATGGATTTTAGAAACCCATTATGCCAGCACCGGAGGAATAATGATCAAAGCTGGCAGTACAGATTTGTGTCTTGGATCCAGATTCATTTATTACTGGAGTAATTTCAGACTGACAAGGTGATAGTTTGCATTTGGAACTGGTAGAATATCTCTGGACTCTAGTCTTCACTCATATTTCAGCAATATTTATAATATCATTTTTACATGCAGGACGGCTGGTAGAAATCAAACATTTGCTCTTCCCCACTTCTCATTATAATGGTTCCTGTTTCATCAAGCTTGCTAAGTACAATCAAACAAGATACACTGATAAATAGACCCATTCCTCGCAGCTATGTGTAAAAGCTGTATATATTCAAGTGGTGAGGAAGCAGATCTCAAAATCATTACATTTTTGGATTACAGTTCTCAAAATCCTCCATGAAGCATGGTATAAACAAGCTCAGGCAACAATCCGCAAAAGCTTATGTCTTATTCTTTCCCCCAAAAAATGGTAGGTCTAAATCTATTTTTCATTGCTGAATGAGAAATCCACACTTATGTAAATACAAATTGAGTGGGTTTACCTAAAAGCCCTTCCGCACTACAAAGTTATAGTAGATTCCACTTTAATTGCCCTGATTCTATCCTGTGGAGTCCTGGCATTTGCAGTTTAGGGAGAATTATTTAGAATTCTCAGCCAGAGAGTGCTAGAGTCTCACTTAATTACTACTCCATGATTCCACAGGATGCAGCCATAGCAGTTTATGGGAAATCGTAGTGCCATAATTCTGTAGCCTGAAAGGGCTCTTGGTTGGGTCTAGTACTTTCTATGGCCATTTCCACATTAGACTGTTATAGCGCTATTATTCCACTTTCAACGTCCTATGGAATCCTGGGGTTTGTAGTTTAGGGAGGGGCTTTTGAGGATTCCATAGGATGTTGAAAGTAGAATAATAGTGCTACAACAGGCTAGTGTGGAAATGGCCTAGGCTTTGGCCTATAAGGCATCAGGAGACTGCTGCTTTTGCTGAAACAGACTAATACAAATACAATACAGCAAACTGCTGAATTCTCATACCACACTCCTTTCCTACTCCCTTTTATCTTTTCATTTCTCCACCACTATATACAAAAACTGTTTTGTATGCCCACATGCAAAGGAAATTTCACATCACTTTGTTTAGATTGCACATCTCAATTTTTAAAAAAGTATTATTTTTCCTCTGCTGGGTAGTAATGTCATATTTTGAAAAAGAGCAGAAACTGCATGTGTAAGATATTTGGGTCAGCGGCCTTGCATGGCACACACATATATTTTTCCTTTTGTGATGGGTTGCTCTCCAAGTCTTTATGTTGATTGCATGTAATTGGCTAATTCCTATGATCATGGTTGTTAGAAATGCTAGAGCCTTTTGAGGCAAGCTTGAGCAGCACCACAAAAGAAACAGTCAGCAAAACTTAAGATTTGTAAGGAAGTAGGTGATGTGGCCCATTTGGGCACTACCTTCTCATAGTGGTGAGCCTGCATGCTCCTGGAAGATGTCCTGTGCTGGCAGCCAGTCAAGACTTTCAGACATCTAATTAGCCTGTTATCAGGAGCTAGCTAGCAAAGTTTGTCTGAGTCGTTCTGTTGTCCAAGTTCTCAGTAGATTTAGAGAGACAGAGTCTGAGTTTACCATAAGCCCAGAGAGAGTGAGTCCAATGGCAACATCCGCAGACAGGGAGAAGGCCCAGGGTTCTAGGAGCACGAGCAAGGAATTCAGGAGTAAGCTGGGCTGCTACCACCAATAGGATTGGCAGTGTCAGGAACAGAATCCACACACAAATAGTACAATGTATACAGTACTATGTGGAGTGAAGTACATGTAATGACTTTAGTGCAAAGACTTAAGGAAAGCGAAAGTGATTGAGCTTAAGATCCCTCCAGACCCCTCCCTCATCTGGAGTCCCTGGGAATCTGGCTGCTGTTATCAGTGCATTCCGTTCCAGTGCCAGGCACTGTTTACCGAAGGGTTCTCAGCTACATCTACTGCATACTACATAGTCGATTAACATATTACGGAGGGTAACCCAACAGGCAGGCTACAACAGGCTGCTATAAGTATTGGCTGCTATAAGTACTGTTCCTCTCAGGCTTCTGGGATGTGGCTGGTGGGAAGGGTCCTGTCTGGGTCCTGGGACAGGGGTGTGGCAGGAGACAAGGGGCTATGCTGATGGTAGCTCTGCTGCTGATGGTAGCTCTCACAGCAGACTGGCTTTTGCTGAGGAGCCAGGCTATAGCTGCAAGGTTGAACGACTCATCATACCATAGCAAGTCCACACTCAGACCGATGCTACGTTGTGTCACACACGACCACCACAACTTACTGAACAGCCTATGATGTCCCCCGCATGACCATTCCCTGCTTTGTGTGAGACAGGCAAGATCACAGAAGCATCTGGCCTACATTCCTATGGCCAAGGGTGGAATGATTACAGCAGTGCTAAGACCCCGGCTGGTGGACCTTGGCATAATTTCACATCTGGTTATGGGGTTGTAGCCACGTGCTTCTGTGATCCTGCCTCTTCACCACAAAGCTGAGAATGGCCGTGTAGGGTAGCTTCAGGGGCTTCTCAGTAAGCAGTGTGGGGTGGGAGCCTTAAGTCACTGCAGAGGGAGGAAGGAGATATTAACTCCTGCAGCACCCTAGAAGAGATACCCACATGCATAAAGGGAATTCACACATATAGATGTTCTTAACAGAATGCCAGCCAATATGTGCCAAGCAGCTAGCCTGCAGAAACAAAAGCGGGGAATGACACTGGTAGAAGATCTCTCACAGACAATGGCAGTGACACCATAGCTAACTCTTGTTAGTACTGCTTAGAAAGAGGCATTGCTAAACCATTTCTGAATGTCTTTTATCAGAAACGCCCTATGATGAGACAGTTCAAAATGAAACAAGAGACAGTGTCAGAAGGCATTCAACCAACTACTGGGGAAGAATAGAGGAAAAGTATGAGTAGCATTGTAGCCAACAACACAACTGGACTCCAGCCAAAAGGACACTCAGCTGCCAACGTGCTCAGATGTGAAAAGAAAGTCTAAAGTTGCACAACACTTCTAATAGGAACACAGAATGTGACAAGCATGAATTGGGGGAGACTAGATATTGTAACACAAGAAATAAAACATATGAACATAAATTTGGAGTGAGTAAGCTGAAGTGAACAAGAATGAGACATTTTCAGTTAGATAATTATACAGCATTTTACCGAGGAAATGAAAATCTGAGAAGAAATAGAGTGGCATTAATAGAGAAGAGAAACGTAGCAAAAAGAGTCAGGAGATAATGCAAACTCTGATTGAATAACATCAGTAAGATTTTGGAGGAAAGCCACCAATGTAACAATGATCCAAGTTTATGTTCCAACTAGTGAGGAAGAAGAGAAAGAAATGTAAAGTTTCTGTTCTGGTGTCCAGGAGAAAATTGATCACATACAAAACGTATTGAATTTTGTGACACCAACAGTTTCTTCACTGCAAACACATTCTCCAAAAACCAGAGAGATGACTGTATATATATACATATCCCTGATGCCCAATACAGAAATCAAGCAGACTGCATAATTGGAAACAGAAGATGAAAAAGCTACGTCCTCACTGCAAAAAGAAGACTAGGAGCAGATTGTCACACAGACCATGACCTACTAATATCAAAAATCAGAGTAAAGCTGAAGAAGAGCACTAAATCAATACCTGTGCCAAAATACAAAATGGAGAACATCTCTGTATAATTTAAAGATCATATGAAGAATAGATTTGTGCTACATAGGCCTAATATTCCAGAAGCCAGGAGAACTCTAGACTAAATTCAGAAACAATTGCAAGAAGACCAAATCATCAATCAATAAGAAAGATGACAGATGAAACAGTTAAGGAAAGGCAAGAATTAAAAGGTGAGAGAAATAGGATCAGAATGCTAAACACAACTGTTCAGCAACTTGTTCATAGCCACAAGAATTAATATAATAATTAATGCAGAGAAATAGAAGTTAATTACAAAAAGGTAGAGCAAAAAACCTCTTCCACAAGATCAAAGAAATCAAAGGGTAATTCAGACCAAAAATGGGAGTGCTATATGTCCAAAAGAATTTTACACAATTCCATGCTGACTTATGCTACTTCTTTACATACTGTTGTGGGTATCCAGGCTTCGAATACTGTTGCTAATCCATTAAACATGAAATCTGATCTCTAGTTATACCTTATTGACCAAGCAAAGTGACAATTATGTATTGTCTGTCCTATTTTACATTCTGTTTGCATGTTCTTGGTATTCTTAGCTGGGACAAACCAACAGGATTCAGACTTGAGAGACCAAATGAAATTCAAAACACATATTCAGGACATAATTCTAAGCTTCAGGTTTACATAAAGTTCATGTCACCCATTTATCCCTTTTAAAATAGAGATTGGAAAGACATAAGGCCTTATAATGTGATATATCCCTTGAGCACAAAGACATCGGTGAAATGTGGTATGTATTTTTGTTGACAGTTTCAAAATTCAAACACTACCTTGTCCCTTGTGCAGCCAGGAGATAGAATGGGTGATGCAAAATACATGTTTGTTTTTTACACGCGCACACACACACATACACCATTCCAACAGAAAATAACAAGGAAGGTGGAAGCCAAAAGATCTTGTACAGTGAAAACAAGTGTTTATAAAAGTATCTGTCTATCTAATCATCCATCCATCAGCAGCATTTGAAACAAAAGATTATCGACAGCTATTATATGGTTGGTTGATATTAGTTTCTAAAGGTAGATGTAGAAATGCTACAAGAGGATTTTAATATCAAGGAGAACTACTCTCCTTTGTGCTGCAGAGAATCCCACAGAGCCAGCCCAACCCTTAGAGAGAATGGGCATTCACCTCCATCAACAGATGTTGGGAAGTGTCAGCCCACCACTGAAAGGGAGAGCTGCGTGCCATAAGGCCTGCACTAAAACTAACCTGCTGCCTTCATGTGCAGTGGAAGGTTATGGTCCGCTCACCAATGTTGAAGATTCATTTTCTAATCCCACATGGAATTGAAATCATGCTCTGTTATTCTTTATCTTACTTTTAGACAGCAAAACATCTTGGACCAGGGCTAGGATGCCTAGATGTAGCCTCTCTGTAGCAAGTGTGGTAGTCAGGGCTTAAAACAGCCAACACTTCAGTCACTAGTGTTTGTCATTGCTTGAAATATCCTGCAGCAAGCAATGCTCCCAGATCCACTATTGGTCTTGTTATCTGGGCTTTAGAATACTCAAGACTGCCACAATGGAAATAATCGAGCAATGGGTACACTATCCAGGGCCAGTTCTCAATATTATGTCTGGTAGACGTATCAAGGCAAATTCCCAAAGGTTATTGTTTAATAAGATACAGGAATCCATCTCATAAACAATAACCATAGAATCATATAGTTGGAAGAGACTACAAGGGCCATTGAGTCCAACCCTCTGCCATCCAGAAATATAACACCAAATCATTCCCCACAGATAGCCATCCAGCCTCTGTTTAAAAACCTTCAGAGCAGGAGACTCCACACACTCTGAGGCAGCATATTCCACTACCGCACAGCTCTGACCATCAGGAAGTTCTTCAATGATTAGATGGAATCTATTCTCCTGAAGTTTGAAGCCATTGCTTCATGTCCTAGTTTCCGGAGCAGCAGAAAACAAGAAAGTTTCTAGGAATAAGGTTTCTATTCTAGGAATAAGGTTCGTAGAAACACATCTTCTATTCTTCACTTACATATCAGGCAACTTGGGGCCCTCCAGATGGCACTGGACTACAACTCCTATCATCCCTCATCACTGGCTATCTGTGCTGGGCAAAGTTTCTGGAAGCTGCAGTCCATCATCTTCAGAAGCGCATACTGCCACCTCACATCAGTAAGAGAATGATTCAGTTTGACTTCCCACCATCATAGTTCTCTCCTGAATCACTTCCTGACTGTTGTCATAGAAATTCAATTTACGTGAAAACACAAGATGCCTTGAGTGAGCTTTGAGAAAACTACAACCGAGTCATATCATATATATATCAATAGATTTATTGATAAATATAAGAGAAATAAATCCCTGAAGGTACAGAAATTTACCCTCTGCCAATACTACTACTGGTCTCACCTTGTCTCAACTTATCTATCTGTATCTTATAAAAATATATTGATACACATGGTAGAGTCCTCTGTGTGTTGTTTAGCACTGGCAGAGTCTAAATCTCTGAAGATGGGGAGAGCCATCTTGTTTGAGTGTTGGGCTAGAACTACTGAAGACTAGAGTTCAAATCCCTGCTGGGCCCTGGAAACCTACTGGATGACCTTCTGCTAGCCACGTTGTTTCAACCTCAGAGGAAGACAATGGCAACTTTCTTTTACCCTCTTTTGAATAAATCTTGCCAACCCAGTCCTAGGATAGTGTTGCCATAAGGAGGTGTTGACACAAAGGCACATCATAGCAATGAACAGTGTTCTGTGCAAGCCCAGATTCACCGCATGTATCTCCACAGAGACTCTCAAGAGCAAGAAATTCAAAGCAAAATAAGCATTAGCACAAAATCACAAAGATTTATAGTTTGGATAGAACAAAAGGTTCAATCAACTGCGATCTGTGTCTCGGTGGGAGCCTCATGTTATTGGTTTGCTACAAGGAATATTTCGGGGTAATCAGTTCTATTTATACTAGTGGCTTTCAAACTTTGGCCCTCCTTCAGTTCCCAGAATCCCCAGGCAGGATGGTTAGTAGCGATTTTGAGAACTGAAGTCCAAAACCTCTGGACAGCCAGTGGTTGAGAACTATTGAACATAACAAAAATTTATGTTTTGTCTACTCCTTTGACTATCATTTCTTTCCCAAAGGAATTCTGGAAATGGTAGTTTGGTGAGGTACCGATCATTGTTAGGGGTGCCTGACTCCCACCACAGAACTACAGATCTTTGGGATAAGGGGAATAGATATTCAGTTGGCTTATTGTCTAAATATCCTATATGTTAGAGTTGACTTGAAGGCACGTAGCAAGAACACAAAATCTCTGCAGGTGTACTTATGCTGCTGCTCATGGGGACACCACCACCGTAATCTTCTTTACTGAGTGTACTAAGGCTGCCAGCAGCTTCCAAACACAGCTATGGTGCACATCCAGATCTGAACACCTTAGGCGGGGAGAAGAAGCAATTATTTTCTCCAGGACAAAGGTGGAATTTGCCCTTTTGTTCCTAGGTGCATAAACACAGGCGGGCTGTGCCTGCTCAGTGGGAGGAGCTGCATCCGGGAGCACAAAGGTATTGTGAAGGAAGATACAGAATACCTGCTCCCATTAAGTGCAACTGTGTTGATGTAACCCGGCATTACGCCCTGTAAAACACCAACAGAGTTCGGGCCCTAATGTTCAAAATGCATGAAATAAAAGACAAACCAAATTATGTGAGTGTTTGCAGTCTCAACACGCTTGATGATACCTTGGTATATTGTGACATTAGATGCATGCTACACATTCCTGTGTTCATTAACTCATAACCCTTGTTGTTACTACACGTTAAACTGGCGCAGGGGATTGGAAACAACACATTTGCTGCATTCATGTTCCAAGCCAAATGTTCAATCACAAAAGAACCATAAAAGGATTACCATAGCCCAAGGACTACCATCTAGTCCTTTCAACAACATCCTGGCAATTCTTCCTGTGTCAACCAAATAAAGACATCAATTTGCTACAAAAATGTGCCAACAAATACGTTGATTAGAATTATTGTTTCTTTTTCTTTTTTAAGAATAGATTTTTGTTTCCAGTGTAGAGAAAGTGGTAAACAGATACCCTCAAAGCCAAAAGGAACCAACATCTGTGAGAAGCTCAGCCGATCAAATGGGCAGTAGAGGTCACTTCTGTTAGTTGCTCTGGCAATAATCTTTCCATCATCCTTCCCTCATCTCCCCATACCAGAGATCTCCTGTTTCCTGAAAGGAAAGAAATGAGCAGCGAGGGTCTCAAACGTCTTTTCAAATGGCACCAAGGTCTTGACACCCTAAACTCATAAAGATAAATTCTCTAGTCAGAAACTGCCTGATTCTTCCCAGGGTGCATGTTGGCCAGCCATGTTTGAAATTCCAGTCATGCAATGCTCCAAATGTTCTCATTAATCACATGCTGGAAGCAGGACTGAAGAGTGGCCAAACTCATCACTTTGGTGTGATAAGACAGTATCTTTTAGCAATGTACCTCAAAGGCCTGAGGCCCCTCCCTAAACTGGAAGCCCCAGGATTCCATAGGATGTTGAAAGTGGAATAATAGCACTGTAACAGTCTAGTGTGGAAATGACCTTTGTTGTTGTGTGCCTTCAAGTCATTTCCATGGCAATCCTAAGGCAAACCTCTCACAGGGTTTTTTGAGTCAATAAACTCAAGGATTTCCTGAGCATCTCTTCATTAACAGAAAATTTGGTACCAGAGGCAGTAATAACATGGAAAGAGTAGGGATAGATTCCTACACCACAAAAAAGAAGACTAGTTGGACTTGTTTGAGCAAATTTTTTTTTTCAAAACTCACAATATACACCTGTGAAAGGAAACAACCAGGTCAGGTAAGCCTTGCATAAGTAAAGAAAAACATTCTGAATCTTCTTTAAACCATATGAAGGCTTCCTCCAAAATGCATCTAGGGATGACAGTTTCTTTTACCAGCTACCATTTTTCTTGATTTCCATTTGGGTGGCCAGACTTACAGCTCTATGCTTCTTTGACATACTGGGGGGAGCTGGTGATATATGCTTCCATACGGCTCTCTCATTTTCTCTCTGTTTTACTGTTCATGAGTGCCCACTAAGGGATCCTGGAGGCAGCCCTTTACCTTGCCTGTTGTAGGAAAGTACACACAGTTACAGTATGATTAAAGAGAGCTGGATCCTATTCTTTCCCAGCTTAAGCGTTACTGCAGATATGCTGCTGTAGCCTGACACCAAAGGTCTGTGTTTCTCTAGCTCTCCTTCACCCAGTGCTGATGCTGCTAAAGAAACAACATCTAGTTAGACAAAGGATGAGGAAGAAAATGGGGTTAGGTGTAAAAAGACTTTGTAAAAAAGAACTTATTTGTCAGAGGCTTTGTTAACTGGGATAAGCCTGTGCTATGTTTACAGCAGATCCATTCCTTGATCTTGGTTCAGTTTGTTAGAATGCCCTGGACTAGATATAAACAATTCATCCCAGATTTTATGTTGTGTGTTTAGGAAGGGTAGAACAGATGGTTTGTGGCTTTGGACAGGGAAGTAATTACAAAACAATAAAGCCTGTGTCTTTTGATTGTAAGAAAATCCTACAGTCTTGCTTCTAAGAATGCAGGCTGTTACCCTGTATGTTGGGAGTCCCGGGAGGGGCACCCAAATAACCAAATAAAAACACAAGTTGGGGAAATTAAGCTCGAGTACTCTCTTAAGCTAACGAGAGGCAGGGTAACCTTAGCTGAGATCTTTTAACCCTATGTATACAGCGTCAGGTCAGAGAGCGGCTAGACAAGGTTTTAAAAGTAACAAATAATATTTTATTAAGAGCAAGCAACACAAAAGACACGACAAATACTAGCTAACTTAGAAATGGAAATGGAGAGTTTCAAGGGAGTGGGCAATATGACACCTGGTCTCGTAGTCCTGGAGAGAAGGACAGGGTTCCGGGAGAGAAAGCTCAGCGGGGTTCACTGAGAGGAGTTCCTTCAGACTACCGGCAGCAAAGCGGGATGGAAGTCCAAAGTAGTCCGAGGTAGTCCCAAAAGTGGGGACTTTTTATAGGGTGGATTGTGCCTACAGGCTATGCTATGCTCTGTGAGAACAAAAGAATTTTAGAGCAGGACAAAGGAGTTGGAAAAGGTCAGGTTTTGCATGATGGGCTTAACGCTGGATGACAATAGTATGGCCAGTATGCTGATGGCCCGACATAAAGGAATGGCTCGGCTCTTGGCATTGCGGCTTTGTGAAGATATATGCCAAGCAAAGCCGGTTTGCAGGGAGGTTTTTCCCTAAAGCATCAGAGAGGCTTAAGTTGCCTGCCTGAATGAGGTTTTGGAATGTACAATCGTTAATGGCTGCGCCCAATTCATGCTTGTCCAAAGGACCTGTGCAAACACGTGGAGTAGGGTGGCAGAGAAAGGTCAAGCAAAGGCCGAATTATTTGATATCAAAAGGATATCTAGTGCTCTCACCCGACATATCATAACTGGAGTAACAAGGCCTCTATACACAGCAATAACAACGCTATGTTTATTACTTTTACTTGTTTTCCTACATCTTCAACTACCTTTTCCCTATTGCTTTCTGTTGCCTTTAGAAAAACTTTAGGATTGAGAAAAGATTGCTATCAATGGTTAAAACTTCTGTCAAAATGCCTTGAATCTCCTTAGTAAGTAATATAGAAAAATAACCAAAAATGTTAGCCATTGCAATTTTTGCATCTTGCTATATTACTTTGTCGTGTCCTGTATCAAAAACAGGCAATTCAGTACAAGTTCTGAGCTTGCAGAGGGTTCAGTTTTTGCCTCTTCTCTTCTCCATCCCAACCACTGTTTTTTGGTTGAAGGATTCAGTACTGCAAGATATGAAATATGAGTAGATTGAATTGCCACTGAGCAACTACAGAATTCATTTCTTTCACTACTAACTACAAGTAATTGAGAGACCCCAAGGTCCAGAAACTGACCAGTAGTTGTAGCCAGCAGCTGAAGGCTTAAAAGAAGAGCAACAAGGCAAAGCTTGTAAAACAGCAAAAGCTTTACATAACAAGACTAGCTAAATGAAGCAACCTAAAATGGGGAAGCAAAGTGCAAGCAGATGTTGCAGTACAGTTAGTTGTGTGGCCTGCAATGTCTGGAGCCCCCAGACTGGGACAATGAGAGAGAGAGAGCAACGACAAGAGCTGAACTACAATTACCTATGGCTTCATTAAACTTCATTGTAATACTAACGTTCACACCCCCAAGGTAGTATTATAATTTGGGACCACCTATATGCATATGCACAATGCTTGAATGCTGACATGATAATGTATTCATGACTAAGGCCATTTCCACACTACACTCTTATAGCGTGATTATTCCACTTTCAACATCCTATGGAATCCTGGGGTTTACAGTTTCGGTAAGGGCTGGCCGGCCCATCCCGAAACTGTAAACCCCAGGATTCCATAGGATGTTGAAAGTGGAATAATCACGCTATAAGAGAGTAGTGCGGAAATGGCCACAGCTTCCTATAGATAGGGAGTTATCTCCTCTCCAGGGAGGACCATGTAATCCTTGTCAACTATATGAGATTAATTTAGCTTGTGTTCAGGGAACACTTGATTTGCCTGAGTGCCTTGTGTTCCATTCTGCAGAACTTTAAACAAAGTTAACCTTGCTCTCACTCTCAGTGTGGCTTATTGGCTAGCGCACTGGGCACAGACTCTGCCCAGAGTCCCTTCTCTGGGAAAAATCCAGGTGATATAATCATACGTCTAGGATTGGAAAGAAGGTCTTCTTTATCAGAGCATGGCGAACCCCACTGTCACTCTCTTTTCACTCTTTTAAACAATGGCCATTTCCGCACGAGCCTGTTATAGTGCGGTGATTCCACTTTCAACATCATATGGAATCCTGGGGTTTGCAGTTTAGGGAGGGGCCTTTGATTGCATGCACTATTCTATAATAAATGCCCCATGAGTGTGACACATGGCAGCAGGTTGGTGACAACATCATGAAGAATCACCAAAATAAATGGTAGTTATCAACAAAGCCATCAGCAGGCTGCTGCAGAGTTTATAGCCAGGTTTCTCCAGCCAGGTGGACCATGTATAGCCAGGTGCTTAAATTAGTCAGTGTCCCCTACATAAAGAGTCTCTGGGACAGACGTAACTACCCCATCTGCACCTTAGTAAATTGTTGCATTGCATCTTCAAGTTCCTACTAGGGAGTAGGGCTCTCTTCTGACTCAGCCCCCAGCATCTCTGACTCAGGAATTGTACATTTCTGACATTTGTGGCACTCCGACTCTGTGTCTGAATCTTACGACTCCAGAGGGTGAGTTATGACAGTGATTGAAAGAGCATTTGATGAAGTGATGCTGTATACTCCTTATGTCAACAGCTGAACTCCCTTGGGAATAATTTGTTCAGAACTGTATAACAGGAATTAGGTCAGCACTCCTTAAGCTATCTGATATGAAGGACTGGCAATATTCTTCCCAAATGTCCCAGGGAATGGGACCAGATTTGTGCCCCTTGGTAACAACTGTTTCTTTCCTGGAAATCTTTCAGGGACTGGCAGCTGATGGTTTGTGGCCTGGTGTTACCCTGTATGTTGGGGGTCCCAGGAGGGGCGCCCAAATAGCCAAATAAAAACACAAGTTGGGGGAATTTGACTTGAATGCTCTCTTGGCTAAACGAGAGGCAGGGTAACCTTAGCAAGGATCTTTTAACCCAATGTCTACAGCTTCAGGTCAGAGAGCAAGCAGGCAAGTTTAAAAGTAACAAGAATAACAGTTTTATTGAAAGATAAACAGCAAATAAAACAACGCACACTAGCTAACTTGGAAGCAGGAATAGAGAGCTTAGGGAATACGACACCTGGTCTCGTAGTCCTGGAGAGAAAGATGGGGTTCCGGGGAAGAAAGCTCAGCATGGCTGACTGAGGGGAGCTCCTTAGACAAACCGGCAACAAGGTGGGATGGAAGTCCTAAGTAGTCCGAAGACATCCCAAACGTGGGGACTTTTTATAGGGTGGATTTTACCTACAGGCTATGTTATGCTTGGTGAGAACAAGGGAAATTTGGAGCTAGACAAAGGAGTTGGAAAAGGTCATGTTTTGCATGATGGGTTTAGCTCTTAAGACAATAGAGAGGGCAGTTTGTTAATGGTCCGATATAAAGGAATAGCTCAGCTCTTGGCCATGTGGCTTTGTGTGGATATGAGCAGAGCAAAGCCAGTTTGCAGGGAGGTTTTTCCCTAAAGCAACGGAGAGGCTTAAGTTACCTGCCTGAATGAGGTTTTGGAAGGTACAACCATTAACGGCCGTGCCCCAGGCGTGCTTGTACGGTGGACCTCTGTAAACACGTGGGGTAGGGTGGCAGAGAAAAGTCAAGCAAAGGCCAAATTATTTGATATCAAAAGGATATCTAGTGCTCTCACCCAACGTATCATAACCATGATAACACTGGCACCACTCAGAGAAAAAAAAAGGAGCGAGGCCATCCATTTTTTTCTTTCTGCTGGACCTAACTCTTTCTCCTTCTGCTGCTCTCTGTTTCTTTTAGTACCTTTCCTTCAATTGTTTTTCAAATTTTCTTCAAAAATGTTATTTTGATAGCCTTTCTTCTTGAACATTTTATTTTTTTAATTATTTTTATTAAAATTTTTGTAAAACTAAAAGTTTATATATATCACATATCGTTTACCTTATTTCATATTGTACATCATTCTTACATAGATTTTTTGTTAATTTTTAATACTTTCTGTACATTATTGAATATTCCTTGACATTTTATTTATTTAATCAATCAATCTTTCCCCCTCCCTCTCTATCCTATCCCCCCATCTTTAACACCACATTTTATATTAATATTTTTTCCTATCAATTTTCCCTCCCCCTTCCCTTCTTTCTATATTTACTTCCCCTTCCCCCCATCTTCCTTTCCTTATTATGCGTTTTCTCTCCTCCAATTTTTTTCTTGTTCTAAACCTTATTGTGAAATCTCTTTTTGTTATTGTATTCTACCTTAATTTTCTTACTCAGTCTATATTCCCTCCTTAATATAAGTGTTACCCTTTCACTCCTTTCTTCCATTCTACACCTTCCTCTCACTTCTACTTCACCCATCTAATAATTTCTTTCCATTGCCTTTCGAATTGTTGAATTGAATTACCTTTCAGCGTGTTGGACAATTTTTCCATTTCAATGATATCCATCACTTTTATTTTCCATTCTTCTTGGGAGGGTTCTATTCCTTCTTTCCAGTTCGATCTTGCTGCTGTTATTAAATTTAATAATATTTTCTTTTTTTGTCCTCATTTGGCTATTCTTTTTAATCATGTTTAATAAATATGTTTCCAGAGTCATCTCGAATTTCATATCCAACAGCTTAGTAATACCATTGAGGACAATTTACAGGTACAGGGAGCATGTCCCTCTTGGCATTCAGTCAATGTCTTTCTCTGTTTAAAAAAGGTCATGATGCCAGTTCCTCAACTAGTCTTAGCTTGGGTGAGACCCACTTCTACGTCTAGATGCATCTGTTGAAAAGCTATAGCTTAAGCAATGGCACCAGGGATGTGTCCGGAAACAGGAGAAAGGAGTGCCTGTGAACGTACTGTTTCATCAGCAGATCATCCCTACACTTGGGACTGAAGAGTGAGACCACTAGGGCTGACAATGTAACACAAAGCTGCTGCACCCATGAGGCACACTGAGCTTCCTTCCTCATGCAACAGACTGGGAGGGTGACACTGTGCTTACCTCCCATTTCCTCTGACTGACTGCCTCCATCAACCTTCAAAGCTGACCTACTATTCAGCTCCACATAGTTGACAGTCGATGACCACAATCTTACGACCCTAACATAACATTTTAGAGATATAATATGTCAGCCGTCTACTGCTGGCTATAAAGAGTCTCAGCTCTGACTCTCTTTAAGAGTGTCACCCTGCTAGTTCTGCTGCTAGGATCAGGTAAGCTTCTTGGCAGGAAGGTAATGGGTGGCAGAAGCACTGGGTGGCGAAGAGGCAGTGATGCCAGGCCAAGATCTGAAGAACTGACAGCAGATTATCATTTGCTTCTCCACATCAAATGCTGTGTCAAAGCACACCCTCCAACTATCTTGATTTAGCAGGGACAGTCCTGATTAAGCCTCTGCTGTCCTACTGTCTCAGCTGCTATTAAAATGTCTCACATTTTCTCTCCTCCATCCACTTTCCCCCTTTGTCCTCACCTTAATTCAGTTGCTGCAAACTCAATTCAAAGTGCAGAAATAGTTTGCACTCAATTAACTCAGTAAGGGAGAGAAAGGTGGAGAGGAGAGTGAGGAATCTTGCTCTTCCCCGTAGGCTCAGGCAAAAGCAAAATGCTGTACCCTCTCCTAATTTGTGTGTTCTTCCTCCTTAATAACATCTGCCATCTGGTATTGCTTGGCAACACGGATCCCAGTTTTCATCCGTGAGCTTTTGGAGGGTATGTCATAGACAAGCCCTGCAGAAGCACCCTTTGGCAGTTCTAAGTGAAACAAGTATTGGTAATTAATTTATGCCTGGTGTAGTGGTTTGTGTTGGGAGATTGATTTACAGCACTAGCACAACATCCTCCCTGGAACCGCTGTGCTCTGGACAAAAGATGTCCGAGAGGCAAGCATAACATAGCAGAGTTTCAAAACAGCAACAAGTGTGTGTAGCAGAGTGTAACTTACAGCATCTGCTCTGACCCCTCTACCCACTGGTTAGTAACTCATAGACACACAGTTTGTCATCCAAAATACCTAGAGGCTTTAATCTTCACTGTTCCAATATATACACAGGATACACAGGTCCAGTGTCATAGATTCAGCATCATAGACACATCAAGCGGAGGTTCACTCGGACAGAGGTTCAGAGTCAGAGAGTTTTCCCACTCCTCTTTTATACACACCTGCTGATAGGTCATCAGCTAGGGATAATGGTCGATGCAACCCCTTGCCATGATTTCACATTATCATGACTCAGCCCTTACTACATGTCCCCTAGGGATTACATCATGACTTGCCAAGTCATCCCCCAGATGTTTCCACATGCTCATCAAATATATTTTCAACTGGGGCAAATGTCACAGCATTTCTATCCAACAGTTTGGGCATTTGATTATGACCCTAGAGATCAGAGTTCAATACCCCACTTGGCCATGGAAATCCACACTCTCAGCCCCAGAAAACCCCATGATGGGTTCGCCTTAGGGTCACCACAAGTTGGAAATGACTTGAAGGCATACAACAACACAGAGCTCCATGGGGAAACCAAAGGTAAGTCAAGAAATAAAACTGCTAGTGTTTTTGAATCTCTGGCCTCCTGCTACTGAGTCAATTGCCTTAAGCTGAAGCAGCCAGCAGGGGCTCTGTTTTGTTTTCTTTCCAACGAAAAGAACAGCAGCTTTCCTGAACAGTTTTTTCAGCCTGGACTGGATGGCTTATTCTTTACATGGGATGCATGCATCAGATAAGTTCTGTTATTCATGCGAACATTTTTAATACCCCTTGTATGCTCTACCTAGCAGCAGCACCATGTCAGTGCCTTGGGAAAGGAAAAACTAGACTGGGGGGTCTAAGTCCCCTACAAAAGGATCCAGAGAAATTGAGCCACTGAGACTCCTATGCAGTTGAGCCTTCTCAGTCAGAGGTGTATTAAATGATCATTATTTTGCTACTGCTTTCATGACACTCAAGATTGTTACCAGCTTCAGCTGGAGGAAGAAGAGAAGGGGGAGAATGATGATTGTTTTAATGCCACAAACTCTGTGCTTTGTTTTGTAAAAACATTCCACCAAGTAGTCAAAATTAATAATGATCTACTGGTCAATATGGTCCCGCCAGCTTAAAAATAGTTCCACCAGGATCCCTGTCTGCAGGCAACCAGTTTAGACCTCTAAAAGAATTATCTGTCCCTGGTCTGTCCCACCAGCCTGTTGGGCAGTGAGGAAAAGGGAGAGAGAGGGTGAAGGTAGGTAGTAGAAGATGTCTGAAAGAGCAAGAGCAAGAGAAAGGTTAGCAGAAGGATAAAGAGACACTAAAAAGTGTTGGCAGAAGGAGACAGAGAGGAAAAGAGGTAGCACCATTCACAAACGGCTTCAGCTCAGCCCAACAGCTGTCCCCACCCTAGGAAATCAGGTCCTCAATGGAAGGGTGGAAAAGGCTCCCTACCGTTGGTGTCATAACTCACCCCTTGGAGGACTCAGACAAGGAAGAGGAAGCAAACTGCCAGGAAGCTGCAACTTCCTCTGAGTCTGAAGAAATAGGGGCTGAGGCAGTGGAAGAGGATCCCATTCCCCAACAAAACTTGGCTACAGACACTGAAGACAACACAGCCCCATCCTTCATTGAGAGGCAGAGGGCAAAATGGCAAGCCCAACACCATTTAAGTAAGACACACTGGCCTAATTAGCACTTATGAGACACCTGTGACCTTGAAGGAACTGCTCATAAATATCATGACAGTTGCCTCTCAGCCTTAGTGCTGACAACTATCTTGTCTGGTTGCTTAGCAGTGCTCTCTTCTGTTTTGCCTCAGCCTTGGACTGACTACCTTTTGGACTGCTTTGCGATCTCTTTGCTGGCTCATGTACCTTGACTTCCTGCTGACACAACTTTGGTCTGGCTAAAGACCACCCTCGTGCTCCTCCTTGCATCTTGACTGCACTAAATTGACTGCTCAACTGCTCCTACACACCAATCTGCTGTCATAGGCACATGTCTGTGAAAGCTTTGCTTTAGGTTGCCATAAGTTGGAAACAACGTATGGGCACATAAAAACAACAACAGGTTGTTTGCAGGTAGAAAGTACAAGGAAAATACAGACACTTTTAACCCACCCATACCCCATCAGCTATTGAGAGATTAAGCCTACGACGCAGACAGGGGCCTCCTGAGCATTCTTTCCGTATGGACAGCCATTAATTGAACAGGGAAACAACAACTGGCAATGCAGCACAGCAAAAGTAGTACAACAATTTGAAATCATATTTGCTGAGGCAAATGGTTTTAACTTTACCCCATCCCAATGCTAAGGGCAACAAGGGCGTCCCCTCCCGAAACTGTAAACCCCAGGATTCCATAGGATGTTGAAAGTAGAATCATCGCACTATAACAGTCCAGTGCAGAAATGGCCTAACAGTTGAAGGAAACAGTACTGGATGGATGGTTTGGCTTGGTGTAAGTTAGCTTCCTAACTCATTTTGTTGGGGTGGGAGGAAGTGGGGAAAGAACTCCAAAGGAGGAGTCAAGGGAATGATTCTGTAAATTCTCTGCTGTCAGCTTATCCATTGTCGGTTCCACTGCAGCAATTCACAAGGCATTGCCAAATGTACTGGCCTGCACAGATTGGCTCTTTGCTCCTAGGTTTTTGGTTAACATCCTGGATTTTCACTTCCTCTGCTCCGTAATGTCACTTGCCATTTTTTATTTGCATTCATTGATGTCTCCAAGTGCTGTTTTTTCTCTCTCTTTTCTCTCCACATCAAAGGAGCAGACGCGGCTGTGAATGGCAGTAATGCTTCCCAGTAATGCTTCCCGTTGTGCTTTCTCTCTGCATTATTATTGTAGCTTGTTCATTTTGGACTGCTTGGAGGAGCAAAGACAAGCTCTACAGCAGTTCTCTGCATATCATCATTTCATTGCAAGGAAGGAAACGACTGAAGCTGCCTTTGACAACTGGCAACCTTATTTATCTTTTCTCTACATGCCTTTATGTACCAAGAGCAAATGGCATTATCTTGATGAAATTGATATTTTATACCTTCAGGAGTAACCATTTAAGCTCAAGTACACATTTATAATGCACAAAATATCTTTATGCCCAGAGTAATGGATTGCTTAAAGAGACAGTGGCCACGATGGCCTAACAGAGCAAACACAACACCAGTTTTGTGACATCTTTAAAGATTAAGGGATTCCTTGTGACCGGAGCTTTTCATGGACTGGACCCAATGTTGACAGTAAAACAGCAGGTTTAGAGAGCAGACAGATAAGGTTGTTATTTGAATTCCTTAGCCAAAGCATTTAACCAAACAACAATTTCATTTGCCAAATGAGAACACAGAAGCAAGATTTATTCCGAGGAGGTTTGTCACTGCCTTCCTTTAAGGCTGAGAGAGCGTCTTTTGCACAAAGTCATCCCGGGCTGAACAGGAATATGGACTCTGGAAGACCAGGGTTTGACACACATACTATTATACCATGCTGGCAAAGCCAAATCTCAATTCTCAAAATGGAAATCCAAGAATATTTTGTAAAAAAAAATTGTGAGTAGAATAACCTGCAGGATGTATATACACAGGGTGAGGGACTGTAAACTAGGGCTGAAGAACTCACTGCCTTCCAGATGACTCAACTCTCATCATCCCCAGCTGGCATGGTCAGGGGTGATGGGAGCTGTAATTCCATAGCATCTTGAGGGGTACTGGTCCCATTTAGCTCCCCTCTATAAACTGTGGGGCCACTGGCCATGAAATGCATGTAGTCTCTGACAATACTATATAGCAGGGGTGGCCTCCAGGTGTTTTGAACTACAACTCCAAACAACCCTAGCCAGTAAAGCCAGCAGTGAAGGATGCTGGGAGTTGTGGTCCAACAATTGCTGGTGGATTACAAGGGTTTCCTACTCTACTAGATAGTACATCTAAAAGCAAGCTCCTTTTTCAAACACTGATCACTGTAAGGTCAAAGCAGTGCTACCTGCCCACAAGAAGGTGGTATCAAAAGATTTGTAGGGGTAACAAAGTTTGCAAAAGTACAGGAACACATTAAAAAAAGAAATCTTAAAGGAGGTGGCAGCTCCCAAAATGTTCTCCTAGTACTGAGCATGCTCAGTGGCCACAGATTGCCAAGCGTCTAATTGAAGAGAGAAAAAGGAATACTAGGGAGAAAGGAGAACGAAATAGAATGAAATGGAGTGGCCTGGCCCGGAATAAAGCATGGCTGGTAGTTTGGAACCCTGCAGAAGTTCTCTGTGCTGCAACATTTTGTCGTAGTTCCCATTGCTTCTGTATTAAACTTAAATGTACACAAGGTATGTACCATGATCATTTCCTTGATTCGTTCTTATTTATTAAAAAATATTTTTCCTTCTCCCAGCCTCCCAGATGGTATGCAGGAACCATGAGCAACTTGGCAATGTAAAAATAAAAATACAATAAAACAAAATCACAATAATGAAACCATTTGAGCAGCAGCTAAACAGTGGAATATACTAATCAACATAACCAAACTTAAACTACTTGGATCAATGCCAAGGTTCTACCCTGGGGCCAAAAAGCATTGCAACATTGGCATCAGCTGTAACTTATTAACAGCAGCAGTAATATCTGTTAAAATGTTTTTATGCTGCTTTCATTTTATGGTCATACAGAGCAATCGATAGAATAAATGGGGTTTAAGTTCTGCCAAGATTCTATTCCCTTTTTGCAAAAGCTTTTCTTCATAGTCAGCCTAGGTAGTGCCAGGCAATTATGATACTTACAAGCCTTCAGCCCACTACAGTCCAACTACTCCCATCCATACTAATCCCATCATTGGCCATGCAGAGCAAGATGATGGGAGCTGTAGTCCAACATTGCTGGGAGGATCCCAGGCTGGAAAAGGTTGCATGATCATTTGTGTTTACTGTTTGCTTACCTGTTTGATCTTTCTGATATTATGCGGAAACAAGTGCATTACGATTTCACTTGTGATTCAAATTAAGCCTCAAATGCTTTAATTCTCCGTTATCATTGTCAGGCATACTGTCAATATGCCAGTTTCCTAGAAATAAAGGACCTGAGATAATCCAGGCGATGAATGAGGGGGTGGAAAGGGAACAGCACAGCTCCCTGGTTCTCTCCCAAGCTGTACCAGGGTGCATTTACTGGCACCTGCCTTTTCCATGCACTTGGTGGACATTGGTCATTAACTTCCCACTGTATGTGACCTTGATAACCAAGTAGTTACTCTATTACTTGTCTCGTGGCTTTGGGGTAATTAAAAAGGAAAGTTTTATTTTAAACTTATTTCCTCTATTTGCAGTTGACCCACTTGACCTCTGGGTTGTTTATTTCCCAGGAGTGAAAACAGGAATCTCAAAACTGTTTCCGAGATGGGGGTGCAGGGGCAGGAGTCAAGATTCAAAGGGAAATCAACCTTTGCTAGTCTCCAAGGTACTACAAGATCCCTTTGTATACTGATCTAGATTAACACAGCTAGGGCCATTTCCACACTAGACTGTTGTAGCACTATGATTCCACTTTCAACCTCCTATGGAATCCTGGGGTTAAGGCCCCTCCCTAACTGCAAACCCCAGGATTCCATAGGATGTTGAAAGTGGAATAATAGCACTAGAACAGTCTAGTGCGGAAATGGCCACAGTGGAATGACCTGCTGGAGGAGATTAATCAACTGGGTATAGATTGTTTTCAGTATGTATTGGCTTTATACCCTCTTTTAACGGGTGTTATGTGTTTAATCTCTTCTTGTTCCCTACCTTGATCCAAAGAGAGAGAGGCTTAGGGAACTGGGTATTTTTAATCTGCAGAAGAGAAGGTTAAGAGGGGTGTTACTGCAGTTGGAGATACCCCTAGATATCATTTTGATATCATAATTTGGCTCTCTTCCACCACCCTTCTCTACTTGTTTGTGAGGCCTCCAGACAAGCACAGAACTAGGCTCGGCCGCTAATTGCTGAACATTTCATTCTCCACCCAGGCAGGCCAGAAATAGCCAGATCCTTGCTTTAGGAGACCTCTCTGCAAATACCTTCATTATGTATGCACGCTGTTTACAAAGCACTCCCTGCCCCGAGCAGGCACCCTGGCAAGCTGAATACTCAACTGCCAAGCACTGAGCATTTGCATACTGGCTACCTCTTTGTCAATTTGGACTTAACTCAATCATGTTAAATTCTGACCTTTCCAAAGCTGTGTCCCGCTCCTAAAACACATTGTTTTCCCCAAGTAAGGCATAGCCTGCAGTTACATTTCCCTCTATAAAAAACCCTGATTCCGAGACCATCCTCGGATCGCTTCCGAGTTCCAGACTGCCTTGCTGCCACTTTGCATGGCGAGCTTCCCCTCAGCTCCACGTGCTGAGCCACATCGAACCCCAGCATCGCTCTCTATCTTCTTTCCGGGCTTCAGAACAGGTTTCGTATCACTCGAATCAACTATCCCTCTGAAAATCCCGCTATCATACTCACACCTTTATTTTCCTTAGTTATCTGTGTGCGTGTGTTGCTCACATTGTGTGCCTGTATTTAATAAAGATCATTCATAATTTCCAACACGGTTTGCTTCTTGACTTGGCCTGACCCCATAAACATTGGGTTACAAGATCCTGCTGCGTTACCCTGCCTCTCATAGTGCCAACCAGTGCTCTTGACTAATTCCCCCATCTTTTGTATAATTGTAAGGTTATTTAGGTGTCCCTCCCGGGACCCCCAGTAAACAGGGTAACACAGGGTTTTCTAGGTCATAACCAGTACTTTGGATTGTGCTTAGAAACAGATGGGTAGCCGGTGGAGCTGCCATAATAAGGAAGTTACATGCTTCCTGTAACCACCCTCAGTCAACAGTCTGGCTGCAGGTCTTTGGGCCAGCTAAAGTTGGCAAAACACACTTCATTTTTTTAAAATATACTTTTATTGAGTCTATCAGCCTAACCACCCCCCAAAAGCTACAAATAAGTACTTGATCTATCACAATACATTATAAATCTAATACATCTCAAATAATATTAAATAGAAATCCTATATCCCTATCTTTAATCATCTAAGAACTCCTTTCTCCAAAAGTTTTGGGTGCTTCGTTATTTTTTATTCTGCTTCAGCGTACTTTCTAAATTGTATATAACATATTTCTCTACTTTCAGCCTTTGGTAATTTCCTTTTTTTAACCTATAAGTATATACGTTTTGATGTGTTTCCTAATAATTATTACATCATGCATAACCGGAAATACACATGTATGCTTAACCAAAATTTCTTACGGTATTGAGTCACAGTAAAGATCAAGGTAAAATCTAAGCATTTGATCGTATTCAATATACTTAAATTTTTAACACTCCCAATATAGCTGGTTCCCCCCATTGCTTTTCCCACAAGGGAGCAACTATCTTCCATATGTCAAGGAATTGTTTATCTTTTTTTTTTTTTTTAGGGCATCATTGTCAATTTGCCTAGTTCAGTTATATCATATAATTTCAGCAACTAATCCTCTATATTTGGGATATTGTCAGATTTCCAATGCTGGGCTATTGTTAAACAGGCAGCTGTTATCATACACAGTACAACTTTTTTCTCATGCTTTTCTAATCTCTGAATTTGAGGAATATCTTCAATCATATTTCATAAATAACATTGTGGCTGCATTGGGTATTTAGTTTGTAATACCATTGTAATTGAATCATGAACGTTATTCCGAAGTTTCTTTATATGTTTACATCTCCACCACAGGGGGGAAAAAGATCCTTTTTCGTCACATCTCCAACACACTTCAAAGGTGTTTGAACACTGAGGTCATTTCCGCACGGGGCTGTTATAGCGCTATGATTCCACTTTCAACATCCTATGGAATCCTGGGGTTTGCAGTTCCGGGAGGGGCCGGCTGGCCCCTCCCGAAACTGCAAACCCCAGGATTCCATAGGATGTTGAAAGTGGAATCATAGCGCTATAACAGCCTTGTGCGGAAGTCCGATGAGAATGTTCCAGGGATCAAAATGAGATATAACTAAAGCATGTATTATCAAGGCCAGATCTGGCATCTCTAGCAATAGGAATCTCAGAGAAATTAAGCTCTATTCACGAATGCTGCAATTTTCACTGTTGAGAGCAGCTTTGCAGAAAGCTTCCCAGTTCCTTAAGAATGCTCATCTTGATAATCCAATTCTAATCTCAGGGTTTTAAAAAAAATTCACAGCACTTCTTATAGGATTTCTAGCTAGCCGCTAAAAGAAAGCCAGGTGCAACCTAAAGTAAATGCCTTTTATATGGGCCTAAATCCTGTGTTAGTCTGGACTACGGCAGAGAAATTGAATCAATTGGATTTACCTATGGATTGACTCACCTCCAACAGTTGATTGAAGGGGATTAGTCTCTATTTGCCAGTGTGGTGTAGTGGCCTATTTGGACCAAGACCCCGGAAACCCACTGGGTGACCTTAGCAAAGTCACACTCTCTCAGCCTCTGAGGAAGGCAACGGCACCCCCCGCCCCGAATAAATCTCGCCAAGAAAACTCTGTGACAGAGGTCATTTCAGGGTCACCATAAATTGGAAATGACTTGAAGGCACATAACAATTCTGTCTGGGACGGAGCAACAGGATTCCGACCATAGTCAGGAATTCCGCGCTCTTGTTTCACGGGATGCATAAACGCTTTACCTTCACCTATCCCATCTCACCCTCTCCTGAAAGTGTGTTCTCAGTCTCCTTGCACCTGGGTTAAAAGGGGTCACTTGGAAATCCGGACGGCCCCGCTGGGCAGAGCAGATACATCCATAGATGGAGCAGCATTCACGGGTCTTCTATTCCTTCTCCTCTTTGCTTCTGCTGAGATATATTTACCGGCCCAAAGGCCCTCAGGGGCTTGAATGGTTGGAAGAAATTAAACTTGGGGTTTGAATCAGTCAGCCTCCCAAAGATTGTTGACGCCCTGGTGGCACAGCGGTTCAGTGCCGGTACTGCAGCCACGGTGCCGTGAGTTCGATCCTGCAGGGCTCCAGGTTGACTCAGCTTTCCATAGGTTGGTAAAAGGAGTACCCAGCTTGTTGGGGGCAATTAACTAAAGACATTGTAAACTGTTTAAGGAGTGCTCAGCACTGATAGGCGGTATAGAAATGTGACTGTTATAACTACTATTGCTATAACTCCCAAATTTCTGTTCCACTGGCTGTGCTGACTTGTAGTTCAACATCTGGCCAGCTGCACACGAGTCTCACCTCTAATTCAAACCAGTCTCTCTTGGATCCTTACCCTCCAGGACTCGTATAAGGCCATGCAGAGCAAGCCTGGTGTAGTGGTTTGAACACTGGACGGGGACCCTGGGAGACAAGGATTCGAAGCCCCCCTCCGGGGAGGGAAACCCCAGTGGGTGCCCTTAGGTAGGTCACAATCTCTCAGCCTCAACCATGGAAGGCAAAGGCAAACCTTACCAAGAAAGCCCCCTAACAGGGCGTCCTAAATCGCAAATGACTTGAAGCCACACAGCAACAAAGCGATCTACGCAAAAGTAAATGCCACTGAGTTGGACAAACAGTTGGACAGATAGTTTTCCTTCACTCCCTGGCCATTTCTGCACTAGACTGTTGCAGTGCTATTATTCCACTTCGAACACCCCATGGAATTCCGTAGATCCTATGGATTCCATAGGATGTTGAAAGTGGAATAATAGCACTGTTAACAGTCTAGTGCGGAAATGCCCAGTGTGTAAGACTGCAGCGTGTGTGGAGGAGGAACACACACACACACACACACACACACACCCCGCCGCCGGCTCTCGTTCCTCGTACAAACACAAAGTCACGATTCCGGAAGAGCAAACGCGGCCAGTCGAAACCACACACCCGCACGTGGTTGGAAGACAGAGGCCATTTCCGCACTACACTCTTATAGCGCGATGATTCCACTTTCAACCTCCTACGGAATCCTGGGGTTTGCAGTTTCGGTCCCGAAACTGCAAACCCCAGGATTCCACAGGAGGTTGAAAGTGGAATCATCGCGCTATAAGAGTGTAGTGCGGAAAGCCTACGAGAAGGCCGACCTCGGAGGGCGAGATGGCTTAAACAAGCCGCACCGACTCGCGAGTAACCCTCCGAGGAGACCCGAAAGGAAGGAGGTCTGCAACGCGCCCCCCCCGCCCGGGCCGCCGCTGCTTCTCCAGCACCGAGCCCTCAAGCAAGGGTTTCAATCCGGAACGACGGAAGAGGGAAAGAGGAACAACGGCGGAGAGAACGGCCATTTCCGCACCGGGCTCTTATCGCGCTCCGATGCCACTTTCGACCTCCTACGGCCTCCTGGGGTGTGCAGTTGAGGCCGGCCGCCCCCTCCACCGCAAACCCCGGGAGGCCATAGGAGGTCGAAAGCGGCATCGGAGCGCGATAAGAGCGCGGTGCGGAAATGGCCAAGGACTACCTGGATCAACGGCGGGCGGGCTTCCTTGCCCGCCTTCCCCTCGGAGGCGCCTCGCCCGGATCGCAGGCGGGCGCCGAGGCTCCTCCTCCTCCTCCTCCGGGGCCCCGCCCCTCCAGCCCCGCAAGGCCGGGCGGCCAATCGGGGTCCGGGGCCGGCTTTGGGCTCCGCCTCCTCCTCCGCCGCCGCCGCCTTCCAGCTGAGCCGCGCGCCCGAGGCTGCGAGCTGGGTGGCCGGGAGGCAGGAGGAGCGCGGCGGGCGGGCGGGTGCTGGGGCGGCGCGGAGGCAGAGCGCGGCGCCGGGCTCTCCCTCTCCCTCTCGCTCTCTCCGGCAGCGGCTCCTCGGAGGAGGGCGCCCGGGCAGGGCTCGGCGGCGTCCCCGGGGCTTCCGAGGAAGCAGCCGCGATGCCGCTCGCCCAGCTGGGAGCCGAGCCCTGGCCCGACGTGGAGCTGGTGGACATGGAGCTGGACGCGGCGGAGGTAGGCGGCTTCCGGGGCTCCGGGGGGCGGGGGAGCCTCGGGGGCCCCCTCGCCTTCCCCTTCCTTCTCGGCCAAAGGATCCCGCCGGCATCGGCTGCGGGGGGCGGGGGCGGCGGTCGCCCGGCTCTGCGGGGAAAACAAAAGAGGAAGCCCCTTCGCCCGCGCCGTTTCCGCACTGGGCGGTTAGAGCGGGGTGAGTCCGCTCTCAGCCGCCGAGGGGAGCCTCGCGCGCGCGCGCCCCGGAGGCCCTGCGAACCCCAGGAGGTTGGAAGTGGGATGATAACGCTATAAGAGTCGAGTGCGGAAATGGCCGCGAAGAGCCACGCGCCCTTGCCCCGGGCTCGGCTCTGGCGCGGGATCGTGGCGGGGCAGCTGTGAGTTGGGTTAAAAAAAAAGAAAAAATGGGGGCAGGATGTCCCCTTCCTGCAAAAGTAATCCCACGGCATGATCTCGTTGCTCCCGGGCCATGTCCGCACTAGGCGGTTAGAGCGCGATGATTCCACTTTCAACCGCCTCTGGCATCCTGGGGTTTGCAGTTTCGGGAGGGGCCGGCCGGCCCTTCCCGAAACTGCAAACCCCAGGATGCCAGAGGCGGTTGAAAGTGGAATCATCGCGCTCTAACCGCCTAGTGCGGACCCTTTCGGCGCCTCTCCACACTTCTCGCCTTGCGGGGTTTCTTGCCTGGGACTCTGGGCGCAGGAAGGCGGCCGGTTCCTTCTCCTGGAAGCCATGAAAGGCAACCGTCCCAGGCAGCTTCCCTCCCGCCCCCCCCCAATTAAAGTAATCCGACCCTCCGCATCGATCCGATCGATAAGAACCGCACCGGAGCCTCTTCCTTCGCCATCGTCCTGGTCTCCTTCCTTCCTTGGCTTGGAGAGGAGTTGAGTAACACTAACCAACCTTGCTGGAGAGGGGGGGTCGCCTCCCCGACCCTCGGTGGACATGCCCAGCAGCAGACCTCCCCTTGCTATGGCACGATTGGGTTGCTATTTTTTAAGGAAAAGGGGAGCAGGTTTATGTTAGTGATGCTCATATTCCGTTTTATTCATTCTGTCCCCGAGGGAGGAGGCATTTGGGACCTTGCCTTCCCATGCCGCTCCAGAGATGCTGGGAGTTGCAGTCATAGCCGTTCGCTCAAGGAATGGCAACCTAATGGGTTGGGGGGTTTTTTCCCCCCCGCCTGGGTTCTGCCTGGAGAGATGGAGGGCCAAACTTCTGGGCTGAGTTATTTTAAGGACAGGACTCATTCTGGGATCAAATGTCTGAATAATTTGTGGCTTCTCCATTAGGATCCTGCGAGAGGTTTTTTTTTTTAACGCTGGAACAATTTCCTGCTAAGATCTGGTGTGAACTCAAAGCCAGGTGGAGACGGTGAGGAAGGAACTGGGATTAGTAAAGGTCGCAGAGGTGATGGGTGTAAAGTAAGTGTGTGATGGAAGAGGGACATTCAAGAGTAGAGCTGCCATCCTGTATATACGCTTATTTTGAAATAACCTTCGTTGAACAAAATGAGAGTTACCTGTGTGTATATCAGAAAGAGCCAGCGTGGTATAATGGTGAGAGCCAGCATGGTGGAATTCAATTCCTCGCTTGGCCAGGGAAACCCATTGAGGTGACCTTGGGTGCATCACACACCCTAACAGCCCTAGAAACCCTGTGATAGGGTTGCCCTAAGTTGGCACACAACAACAATAGGTGTGTGTGTGAGAGAGAGGGAATACGAATTATTGGATGTGTTTTCCTGACAAATCCTTGTGAAACTATAAATGCCTTCTTTTAATGGTCTTTAAGCCTCTGCAGTGGAAGTTGCAGGAGCCAGCATAGTGTCAGAGTTTGCATGGGGGGATTGGGGGTTCAAATCCCTGTTCAATGGTGGAAACCCACCGAGTGACCTTGGGCAAGTCACTGTCCCAGCCTCAGAGGAAGGCAGTGCCAAACCCCCTCGAAATAAATCTCATCAGGAAAGCTCTAGGAGACGGCTGATTGCAGTCGGAGTTGACTTGAAGGCAGGTCAGAGCAACTGCAACTGCAAAGCCCAGTGTTTTGTAGAACTCGGGAGGGAGAGCTACAGGCCTTGCCTGGGAAGCTCACAGTCACACACCAAGACAAACGGAGAAACGGCACAGGAGAAACCTTGATAAGGAGCGGTGACTTGCATGGGCTCTGCGGTGAAGAAGGGTAAACATTAGACGGAGTGAATTTAGAACGGCCCCCGTGAAAGGCAACATGGAAGCGATGGCCAAAGACCTGGGCTCTGCCATCTCCCTGGCTGACTGGGTGTAGTGCTGTGGTGTTCAGCTGTGAACGTGGGAAGATTCTCTGTGAAACCTGGGGATCTCCTCCTCCTTCCGTCCTTGTGAGGACCAGAGGAAACCAGTCATGCTGATTAGGCAGTTTGTGCTGGCTTCTGTCGGCTGCCTGGGTTAGCAGGAGGTTAGTGTCCACAGAATTACCCCTACAGTTTTTGCATTTTAAGCATTAAAAACCCCAAACCAAGGGTAGAGAACTTGTGGTCTATCAGACATTGTTAAACTTGAGTTCCCATCATCCCCGCTGGGCATACTGGATAGAAGTGAGGGCAGCTGGAGTCCAGCAACCACAGGTTCCTTGTCTTGCCTGAAACAGCGTTCCAGTTTCTGAATTAGAATTTTTATGAGACTCTTAGAAGACTTGGCACAAGGAGAGCTGTGACTAGTAGCCTGTGCTAGTGGTGATGTTTTTAATCATTATCTTACAAGACCCAAAGGGGTAGATTAACTTTTGAGTTAAGAGCTAAATACCCAAGGAAGCGTTTAGTTAGCACAGAACTGGGAATTGTGTGACCCTGCAGATATGGTTGGACTACAACTCCCATCAACCCAGCCAACAGTGAGAAATGTCAGGAGTTGTCGTGCAGCAACATCTAGAAGGTCTGATGATCCCCATCCATAGTTTAGCAAGTGCAATAAGGAGTGCTGATGATCCTGTAGAGCCAAATGCTTTCACTGTTCTCTCAGCCTGGAAGTGCTGACGTGAGTTGATGTCATTCATAGCTCAGAGTTTTTATTCCAGAAGTAGGCATTTTGTGGCTCTCCAGATATTCTGGGATTGCATCTCCCCATCACCCTTTACCATTAACTGTGCTGACTGGGGCTGATGGGATTTGCAGCCCAGCAACCACTTGAAGGCTCATTTTATTCTGCTTGATGGCTTCTCATAGCAAAGAGGTATAAAGCAATGTCACGAGGTATTCTATTCATTAACTAACCGGTTTGCCTTCTTGCATTCCAGATACAGTTCAGGTTCTGTGAACTACAGTCTTGTCAGGAATGTTTTTACAATCCTACAGTGCACAAAATATTTTATTTAGTTGAATATTTATACCCAGCTATTTAAAAAGTACGGAACAGTAAAATCAGTTTAGCCAATTTAAACAATATAAAACATTTGTTTAAAAAAATAGCCTGAAAGGATATTATACAATATGCCAAGTTAAAAAAGACAGTTTAAAGCTGTAGTTAAAACAGTTTAAACCATAACTCACATGCAGATTTAGATAAAATCCATTAGGAGCCAAAAGCTTTAATAAAAAGGCCCATTTTCACAGAATGACACCAAATGACACCAGTGTGGAAGCCAGTGAAGCCTCTGAAGGAAGATGTTCAACAAAAAAGTGCCCTCGCAGAAAAGGTTCCTCCCACTGGTGGGATACAGAGGAGGGTCCCTCTTGCAGACTTAAATCTTTGGAGAGTGCTGTGTGTGCATATACGCGCATGTGTGCATATACACAAAATACAGTCAGCCCTCTACATCTGCTAGGGTGAGGGGTACAGGATCCCCACTAAAGTGGACAAATCTCAAATATCAAAATGTGTCTGTGTGTGTGTGTCTGTGGGAAGTGGGGTGAGGCTTGGTGGAGAGAGCAGTCACTTGGGGTCCAAACCAGGTCAGGGAAAAGAGAGGTAAAGGGGGTGGGTGAACAGGTGATCCCTATTAACCCTCTCTTGCCCATCTCCTTCCTTGGATGTGGAGGGGCTTGGGGATAGGGTTTGTGGTGTTGAGAAACTGGACTGTGAGCCATCCTTAGCTAGGCAAGTGACAACTGCTGGAGGAGGAGGAGGAGGAGGAGGACCAGAGGAAGGTTTTTAAAGGGCTGCTTGGTCTGATTGGAGCTACTGAGATGGAAGGTTCCTCTGGAAAAGAAGCAGCTGGGGGCAGGGGCTGAAGAAACTTGCAAATAATCAAATGCATGGAAGTCAAATCTGCAAATCTGGAGGGCTGACTGTAGTTTGTTCTGAAGTGTTTTTGTTTGTAAAGCATTGTGTGTGTGAACCGCATGCCTGTATGCACACCAAGAATAGCCATTGATCTGTTTAAATGGCATAAGTACTTTCTGTGTCTTAACGTTTATTCTTAACAGCCAGTTGGTTCAATACAATAACTAATGGAGTGCTTAAACCTTCCGTTAGATGAAGAAGGAAAGAAGAGATAGCTTTCTCTCCCCTACACACCTTCCGCTTCTTCTTTTTCCCTCAAAAGGCTCCAGTCCCCAGGGGGTTTCCTCTGATTCTTTTCTTTGCTTCAAAAGAAGAATGTTGCATAATGATGGAAGTAACTCAGAACCTGTTAAATTTGATGTAGAGGCTAGCAACCATTATTGCTATTAATTTTTTTTTAAGTATTCCACAGAGCTGGATTGCACGGTTCACACTGCATGGTTATGGCACTTTGACTGGCATGGCTCTGTCTGATGGAATTCTGGACTCTGCAGTTTTGGGATAGGTAGTTGTAGAAGTTAAAGTGGAATCAACTCTATACTTAAGGCCTTCTTAAATTCTCCACTGCTCAGAGAAACATGTTTGTTCTCTCATGATATATGGTATGGAAATGGTTGCTCTGTTCCCCATTAGGGACCAGCTGAAAACCCTGGCAGTCTGCCTGGTGTGTACTGTGACAGATAACAGGTGTGGGATTAGTAGCACATCCAAAGCATTGTGCAATAGAAAGTACCGGTAGTATTTATAGACTGCAGATTGTAAGCATCATTTCTTTACCAGTGCTCCCCACATGTAATAAGCTAGCACATCAAGGGCTTTGTTGACAAAATCTTTCTCTCCCTGTAGTCCTAATGTTTGAGTGCTCCTGCAGGTGAATGGATATACAGACTTGTTTCTGTGTAGAACCGGCTAGCATCTTTGAGATGTGGGCTTTTTTTCCCTGCATACAAAAAATAAATTGTGTGAGAGCATGGGCTAATTTGCATGACAGAATTATAGCGCTATCATTCCATTTTAACAGCTGTGGTTCCACCTATAAAATCCTGGGATTGGCAGTTCAGGGAGGGATGTTTGAAATTCTTAGCTAGAGTGTGGTACTGGCTGACCAAACTACAAAAACTGGGGCCATTTCTGCACTGGATAGTTACAGCGTATTATTCCACTTTCAACATCCTGTGGCATCCTGGGCTTTGCAGTTTAGAGAAAACCCCAGGATTCCATAGGATGTTGAAAGTGGAATAATTGTGCTGTAACCATCCAGTGCAGAAATGGTCTGGGATTCTATTGGATGGAACCAATAGGCCATGATTCTGTTGTGTGAATGAACCTCACGTGTGTCTTTCTGTCATTTGAACACTCAGGCTGACATTCTGTTGATTAGTCCCACTGGAGTAGTCAGTTCGGTCAATTGTTGAGTAGTGAATCAACATGCAGATAAATATAAATGTAATAGATCCAGTGGGTCTCCTTTAGTCAGAATGAAATTGGATTTAAGCCTCAGTCCATCTGAAGTGATTCACTCCCACTTGATTCTGCAAACTCATGACACCCCAGCACAAAGGGCATGAGATACGGTTTGATCATACAGATCCTCAGTCAGAATTTTGGTACATTTGTAAGCATAGCAGCTCATTGTGACGTTGCCTTTAGCCATGCCACCAACAGGAATATGTATGTGTCTCTGTGTCCCACCTTTCTTTTCCCTTATTTGTACCCCAAAGAGCCAACACTCTGGTTAAAAACTTCATATAAAACAACGACATCACAAACAAAAAAACAAGTGACAAAGGCCATTTCCGCGCTAGCCTGTTATAGTGCTATGATTCCACTTGCAACATCCTATGGATGCAAACCCCAGGATTCCATAGGATGTTGCAAGTGGAATCATAGCGCTATAACAGGCTAGTGTGGAAATGGCCAAAGTCTCACAGTTGAAGTTTACAGGAGCCCTATTTGGCTGTTATAGAATAAACATACGAGGAGAGGCAGTGTGCTGGCTCTGCCCCTTCCTTGTATATTTCTGTTTCTCTCCTAGCTTTCTGAAGAGATGAGCTTCGTCTCCTCATGGCCTCTCTTCATGGTATATGAAATCCTGGAAAATCACAGAAAGAGGAGGCTGTCGTCTTTTTTTCTTTTTTCTTTGTTTTGTTTAAACCTTCTCCATGTGAGGGGAGTGATGAAATTGTGCAAGATGGGGATTATTGTTGGCACACTCCATTTCCTCACTTGGTTATTCTATAACACCTGAATATAGCTAGAGTGTGACTGTGGTCCTGTGTGTACTTGCTTGGGATGGAATTTTGCTGGTGAATTGCGACCGCGTGGTTTCAACTTGTAAACCACTGAGCTTCAATAAATGATCTTCATGCAGCTGAAATGTTATCTTTTAACCAGAGATGCAAACAGTCCTGCCCATAGGGATGTGAAACAGAAGTGTCTGTCACTTGCACCCTTCCCGATTTCCTCCATGAGAGTTTGTCATAAATTGGTAAAAACCTGAAAGCTTTGTTATCACTTCATTCCTTAGGCTATTTCCACACTAGCCTGTTATAGCGTGATGATTCCACTTTCAACATCCTCTGGAATCCTGGGGTTTGCAGTTTTGGGAGGGGCCGGCCGGAAATGTGGAAATGTGGAAATGGTCTTAGTCAGGACAAGGAGGGTCCATCATTAATATTGGTGTCTCAGCAAATCACCACTCCTGCTTTGAAAAACAAAGCAAAATTGAAGTGGCCTTTCTCAGAATTTCCTCTTTGCTATATCACTGGATTGGAATAGGTGGTATAGCTGACCTATAGGGAAGTGCTATTCAATGGTTTCATACAGAATACTCACCTCGGCCCCCCACCCAGCCCTCATGTCCCATCATTCTTTGTGTAACTAGCACCAGCAAATCGTTCTGGGAACCTAAAATAGCAATGAGCTCTTCCTTTTGATATGTGAGTACAGATCTGTGTTTTCCACCCTCCTGAAAGTTTAAACATATTAAAGCACAGTGGTGGAAACGACTCCCCGCAGTTGGATCTGGAAAACAGAGGTATCTGGCTGTCCAAACCATTAAGAAGCTCAACTGTAATTTCCTGCCTCCTTCAACCTACATGGCCCTTTATGTTTGTATTCTCACCCTGCTTCTGAGCAAATCGCTCTGGTTTCAGAATTGCCTTCCCTTGTATTCTGCTAGGCTTTGTGTTTGGCTAGGTATTTCCGTTCTCTGCATGCCAGCCATGATCTCTGGAAAGGCCAGAGCATCAAGTAACAAGTTGTATATGAGAGCGGCGAGTGCAGAGGGGCAGTTGCAGAGAGAACTTTTATGTTATTCACGTTGGATCGGGCAGGATGCTCCCAAGGAACAGTCGGAGGCAATATGGTGTCTTTGACGGTTTGATCCAAGAGTGTTTAGAACGGGAGGACTCATATTCCTTTGTTGCAGAGGGCATGGAGCACTTGCATAGTGATGGTGTTGGGTTCTACCTTTGGTTTCTCTGCTTAAAAAATATTGAGTGTCAGCTGAGGGGAAAGACATTTTCTAATTATATTGTCTTTGTTTTAATTTTTAAGTTGTCTGGTTCAGGGAGAAAGGCAGGGTATAAATAAAAGTGGTGGGGATGGTGATAATGTTCTTGAGAACCTGAAGAGGTTCTGCCACTTGGAGGAAGCTAGAGTTTCCCAGATTGTCCCTGAAAGTGTGTTGGCCTGCAACTCCCAGCATCCCCATTTGGCCCAGGCAGTGTGGAGTATAAGGGATGTACTGCAACACATGTTCTAGGGACCAAGTTTAGGATGGCAGAACTAGACTGTACTGGGCTAGTGGACCTGCAGTCTTGCCTGTCCATGGCGAGTTCCTGCATTGCTCCCAAGTGGAGTGAGTGGCAGCTTTACTTTACTCTTGTTATCAGGAATCACACCCTAACAACTAGAAGAAAGGTTAATGTCAGTCTCTGTGACACAGGGCTTTTGTCAGGGTTGGGATTTATTCATTAATTCTGCAAGATGGGCAGCTGGGTGCTTTTCTGCTGGATGTGGTTATTTGAGCACTGTGGCTCACCTGGTGGGAAGCTGGCAGCTCCTGGAGTTTGTATTTGATGGAGATGTATCTATACAGATGGATATTGTAGTAGTGTCTTTGAATTTAGGCTCTTTGAAATTGAATTTAGACTCTTTAAAGCAAATGAGGTGGAATTTTTCACAATCCAAAAAGCAAGCGATCATTGGCCTGTCCTCTTCCTACTGATAAATAGGCATCTGGTAAAGTCCAGAAGGGTTCATAAATTGCTTGAAGCTGCCTTAAGGTGAATCTGTCTAATGGTATTTCTCATGGCAGATGACTGACAAGTGACCAAATATCTCCTGACACAACTTTGGAAGTGCTAGTTCTGCTTGGAGTAATACTTCCTGTCCACGGTTTGCATCTTTTGCTTTCAACAAAATTGTGTGACAGAAGTGAAACTTGTTCAGAGCATCATAAAGTTGTAAGCAGAGCTCTTATCCAGGATTTTTATTGTTCCAAGGTACACTTATTCTCCATTTCCCCCCTGCTAGTTTCATTGGCTCTTCTATGGTACATGCCTGTGTGCCTACAGGCACACATTAGAGATTAATGAAAGTCCTTGACCTTGGGGCATATCTCTTCTACAGTCTCTGTTGTAACTGTTGTAGATTTTTCCCAAAGTTTTGTAGATGTTGTCCTTTGAGGTTGCTGATTTTTTTTTTTTTTTGCATTTTTTAAGAACTACATTTCCTGCAATTCCTTGAGAACAAGGTGTGATTCTTTTCTGCCTGGGCTATAGAAATGCCCTCTCCCTAAATTCTAACAAAATCCTCAAACCATTCAAGAGAAAGCTGTCATGCTCTGTGCATGACATTAATACTGAACCAGCAAATCACCAAGTCACACAGAGGGTGTTTGAATAGAACTTATTCCCTCAGGGCTCTTTGCATGTGTCATGTTGTGATCTGGATTATGGGAGTTAACTTGGTTTGTGTGGGAAGGGCTGATAGATGGGTAATCCTGCCATAGCGTGGGTGTTAGTGACCTTCTGATCCTTTCCAGACATGAAAATCCTGTGATTGCCCCATGCATGGAACTGTTCCTTTGTCCTGGGGTGATTTGTATCTTTTTTTTTCTTTTTTTTTTAAAATCAAGTTGGTACAAGAAGGCATGAGATTTGGTACAATCTATCCATATTCAACTAAAAAACAAAGGAAGCCGTCAGAGAAAAATTGAGTTATAATCCAAAAAAGTACCTTTTCTATGCTCTTGCAGGAACAACAGAAAGATTTTGGGGTATAAATATTGGCATTCTGGCAAATAGGTGTGCATCAAACAGTTTTGTGAACAAGTCCACTAAACAGTAACTTCTGTGACCTTTTTCTGAAATGGTTTAATGCTGAACAGTTTTCTAGAATGAAAATGCCGATTTTGTCAACATGTTTCCAGGAGTATTTTGTGCCCAGTTTGTATATGTTGTTAGCACTTAACTTGTCTGCCTGGTCATAGTGTTTTTACCTTAAAAAAACAATAACACTCTAACTTGTTTAATCAACGACAGATGATTTTCTTTGTTGCAGTGAGTAATTAAATTAAATTAAATTAAATTAAATTGGTGTGTATACTGTCCTTCTAGGCAGGTTTTGTCAGTGCTGATGCCCTTATTCTAATTTTCAAAGAAGCAGCTGTGTTAGTCTCATGCAGCATAAACAGGAGAAAAAAAGAAATGTGGCAGCACCACCTGTTTTTTATTTTAGTGTGAACTTCTGTGGATATAATCCCAGTTTTTCTGCCTTTTATGCCCTCTGCGCTATGCAACTTGAGTAGATTTCTGTACCTTAGGAGCAACTGGATCCAAAGCTGCATAAAGCCTTTGGGGCATACATCATTGCCTGTCTTGGGAGTAGATGTGGAAGATTATCTGTGTGTTGATATCCTAATTATTGCAACTGATGTTTATATTGTGGCTTATATGTAGAATTTGGATTGGCCAGGGTGCAATTCCAGGCAGCATTCCATTTAGACTCTGACAGACTTCAGTCTTCTCAAGTTTGCTTCATCATCCATGGTGACTGTGAATATTGTCTTCCCTTCTTTCTTTCCAAATTCCCTTTGGTAGCTAGTACGTAGCATGGAAGGATGATCATCATGTTTAGTAGTTTGCCTGCAGCACCCAGTAACTGGAGGTAAACTTCATTTAATCATGGAAACTTCATTTTTCTGCCAGATCCTATATGCATTGATCAAGAATAGATGGGTGTTCAGATTCTCTGTGTGAGTGACCATGGCTATATGCTGACTGGAGGAGCTCTCCCATGAAACAGCATTATAATATAGGAAGCTTTGTAGTGTAGAAAAAGGATAAATAGGTGAGAGATACAGAGGTGTATAATATTACGTACAGTCTAACGAAAAATGGGTAGATACTGAAATCTAGGTCCATCCAATGGAGTTGATTGATAGAAAATTCAAGTCAAATAAAAGGAAGCAATTATTCACATAGTGCATAGTTTGATGGTGCATAGTATGAAATTGGTTACCTTTAGATCTGATGGTGGCTGTCAACAGTCATATACACTAGCAGTACCCTATGGG